>WBMW01003376.1:121294-150020 GCA_013396635.1 Penelope pileata
GCACCCTAGGATCCCATTGGCCTTCTTAGCCACCAGGGCACACTGCTGGCTCATGGCCAACCTGTCGTCTACCAGGACCCCCAGGTCCCTCTCTGTAGAGCTCCTCTCCAGCAGGTCATCCCCCAGCCTGTACTGGTGCATGCGGTTATTCCTCCCCAGGTGCAAGACTCTACACTTGCTTTTGTTGAACCTCATCAGGTTCCTCTCTGCCCAACTCTCCAGCCTGTCCAGGTCTTGCTGGATAGCAGCACGGCCTTCTGGCGTGTCAGCCACTTCTCCCAGCTTTGTGTCATCAGCAAACTTGCTGAGGGTGGACACTATCCCCTCATCAAGGTTGTTGATGAAGATATTGAACAAGACCGGACCCAGCACCAACCCCTAGGGAACACCGCTAGTTACAGGACTCCTCCAGCTGGACTCTGTGCCGTTGATCACTACCCTCTGAGCTTGGCCAGTCAGCCAGTTCTCAACCCACCTCACTGTCCACTCATCTATCTATATATATATAGATCTATCTATATATATATATATATAGCACCCTATCAAATGCTGCAGAATAAGCTAATCCTTTGAAACTGACTTCACATTTTCACCCTCACATTGTAATGTGAAATAAAGCATAGAAAACATCTATATAAGTCTTCTTCTGCATCTAAATTTATCTGTATTAATATAAAATTTGTTTTCTTCCTGTTTTCTCCATCCTCCAATGTTTCTTTTTTCAGATACAGATATATATACACACATAAAAATACATATAGCATTTCATAATCGGTTTCCAGGGAAAAATATCACTATTTTCCACAAAAAATAATGACTACGTGCCATATCATACTCTACATTACAAACAAACAAAAAAATTAGGTGATTTTTTCATGGCCAAAAAGCCAGAGCAAGCAAGGCTCAGACTGTCCTTGCCCCTTTCCTTGTCCAGATGAGTAAAGGAGAACTAGTTAATGTGCTATTACTGTCTATCAGTTACAACAAAGATTGAATATTAGGCTTGGATACACCTACCTTCATTTAGAGATCTGTAAGTTAGATTCTGGAATCAAAACTACTCATCTTTTGTTCACCTTATGATCAATGGAGAAAATAAAGCAATTCAAAGCAGCTTTCCTCTTATCCTAAATTAAGTCATTTTCTGGAGTTCTAATCCTCGCCATTTCCTATGAAAGCTTTGTAGAACTTCCCGTTCAGTTGTAGACAAATTTATACACTTAAAGTTAGGTGATATGGACCCACCAAGACCTCCTGAGTCCTGTGCTTTTTTATAATTTTATCTATATATATGTGCATATACGTATGTACATACTGTACAGACATATATATGCATTGCATAGAAGGAGTTCTAGGGAGTTTGCTTAATGTTCCTCCATATTTTTCCATCACATCCATTGACACTTCATTCTTCCCCTTCCCTCCACTCACAAAATATCCAACTGTTAAACACAATGAACTATTTTATTGTTAAGCATTTAAGAAGAGATAAATGATGGTTTGAATGTTAACGCACCAAGGTAGATCAGAATCTTAGCACTGTTAAATGGTTTCTGAGCCACTAGAGCATAGCATCAGTGCTATAAAGAAACACTCCCTGATGGATTGTTAGCAATATTCTAACTCTTTTCAGGACAATAATATTGACTTCACATTAGATAAACATGAATCTTCTAAACAAGAGGTGAATACACAGGAATCAGCCTCTTCTTTGTGTCTAGCAGCTAAAAGGCAGCGGGACACACTCCATAGAGTTTAATTTTAACTGTAATTAGCTTTTCCAGTGAAGTGCAGTAAGGTAACAAATGAAGCACAGTGCTGCAACACAGAACTAAAGAGAGAATAAAGGAGGTGATACACTTTACCTTGACAATTTCTGTTTCTCACAAAACCCATTATTAGTAAAGCACAGACATTAAATGACCTGTAAGCTTTCAAAGAGGTTGTTGAATATGAGGAAAAAAAGTAAAAAACATTGAAGTATTGCTCAGATGTGAAATGTTGACATGACAGGCAAAAGTACAATCTTTCCTCTTTACCTCTATGCTACAAATTCTGAGAAACTAATGTTGAGGCCCAGAGAAATTTCTTAGCATGCCAGCAGATGTCATGGAGTTCAATGAAATTTTTCATTTACAGGTACGCTTTTTATCCGCTAGTGAGAAACAGATTAAATTCTGTCATCCAAAGCATTCTCATAAAACAAAGAAAATACACCTCCACTAAGATAATGCAACAAAAACAATAAAATAAATTCTAGTAGGGGAAATTTTTACAGATATTTTCCAGCTGTTGATAGAGGTGAATTTTTCATGAAGTAGTCATTTGAAATATCAGCAAAGTGAGGTTTGTTGGTTTTCAGAATAATTATATTGCTGATAATTTAAATCCTATGTTATCTAGAATTAAAGTAGCAAGTATCTGGAAATCTTTGTTCTCCTACCAAATGCAGAAATAAAACTAAATTTCATCCCAGAGAGACTGATAGAGATCTTCAACAAAATAGATATATCAAAGAAATGCCATTTTTCTATGGCTGTCTGTTACATCGTAATTCCATATTTGATAATTCACACACTTGTTATTTTTTCAGTTTTTTAATACTCCAGCTGAATTTACGAACTTAGAAACTTTTGTTAAATAGTAGTTTCGATTTCAGCTTTATTGTAATTCCTCCAAAATATAAAATCCAAAATTCTAAATACATTTGGTAACCTCTATATTGCCTTTATATTACAGGAATGTAGGAACTAGAAATCCAGAATTTGATGCAAAAGATTTCTTTTAGTCCTACAGTCACTGTCACCTCAGGACAGAAATCTGAGGTTTTTCCTGCAATCTGCATCATTTCAAGAAATGCTCCAGCAAAAATTATGTCTGGATAGACCTCAAGAGACAGGCTGCATCTGTGCTCCAATTCTGAATCAATTTTTACCTAGCTCTACTTTGACAGATGTTTGTCTCCTCTTATTAACTCCTTATTTACTCCTCTAATTAAAAAAAAAAATAGACTTAAAAAAACAGATTATGTGAACTCACTATACTAAACTGAATTCCTATGAAAACTGAGTTTAAGAAATTCCATTTATGCTGTCAATGTCTACAAGCTCAATGAAAAATCTTTTTCACAAGTAAACTGAGATACAGTTAACATATTCACTGTTTGCCTATCTTTTCTATATTCCACTTGGATTTCATTTCAGTTTATTTCAGTGACACTTCAAAATTTCTTACAGATAAACCCATATTTTCTATCTTTCGTGTACATAGACATTGACTTGCATATCACCCTCAAATACAATGCAAATAAGTATGATATTAGTAGAAAAGTTTAATTATGAAAATATAACCATTACTTTTGTTAGGAAACTTAAAGTGTTTGCATTCTAAGTTTAATTACTATGGAGAAAGATGTGGAGTTAATAAGGTAAAATAAACTCTGCTTTCAAACGATTGTCAACAAAGCTGAAACTTCCTTCAAAGTTTTAGGGTGGGACGAGGATAAGAAATAGCCAAGAAAATGAGCGTTTTTGAATGAATTTATAATTAGTCAAAAAAAGTCACTAATTTCATTGCTTGTTTAGAGACTGAGTCTTTCTGTGCATACCAGTTAGGTCTCCCACCTCTAAATTGCAATCACTCATGTAGCTTCACTTCATGATGCATGGCTGCTAAGGCAGATGATCGAAGAATATTTTCCAAAATTTTGGAAAAATCATTCAAGAAATCAGGCAGAAAATAAAAAAATCAGATGTACCTATGCAGTACCAGTTAAACAAGGATCACAAACATGCTTTAAAAATGCTAATTTACTAAGTCCATAATTGCATGGGATTACAAATTATTAAAGCATAGCAATATAAAGTACTTACAGTAGAATCTTATCTCCATTATTAAATACTGAGGCATATATAGAATGTACTTAAAAATAAATGTCCCTTACTATTTACTTCATCATTACTTTGCTCAGAGGTATTTTCCAGCATATTATATTTTATTATGAGGCCATACCTCAACAATAAGAAATCAGTATCATTCCATCAGCTTTAAATGATATGCATCAGGTTTAAATCAGTAGAAAATCTAGACAATTTTCTTCCTCATTTTACAAAAAGACCCCTACACGCAACAGAGAACTTGTATTTAAAGACAAAAAAAAAAATAAGATTTTCTGTGTATGCACAGCAAGGAAAATTTCTAGCTGTTAGATATTGCAGACTTAAGGGATATATGAGAAGCTTACAAGCTCTCAGACCTTGGTATATTGCTTTGGAACCTGAACCACGATAGACACGATGAAGAGGTTTAGCAGGATGCCTGTCAGAAATTGGAGTAAGATGCAGTCATGCAATAAAAATATGGCAGAGAATACAGTACAATGATTTTATGAAGCATCAGAAACATTCCAAAAAGCTCATCTCAAGTTTTATTTACAAGTGAATTAATAATTTGGTTTCCAAGTACGGCAAGTTTTCTGCCTTTCTCCTATTTGTTTTTTTTTTTTTTCCTCCACATTCTTCAAGCCCCTCAGTTTTGGTTTAAGATAAGGTTCATAAAAAAATATCTGGAAACTCTTTTATGATTCAGTTAATGTTTGGAACATCGTAAATAATGCCTTCAAAACTTCAATAAGTTTTGAATAAGTTTAATCCACTTCAAACCCAGAAAAAACAGTTTTTCCCAGTGGAGTGGGATAGGACAAGAGGGATTGCTCTCTAGCATGACATAAAAAAGAAGCAAATCTTGAGAACTGGTCGACTACAAAGCAGTTGATTCAGAGACTATGCCAAGAAAAGAGGTCACCTTGCTCTAACTATTGTACCTCCTCCTGTGATGTCTTTTTCACAGCTTTTAAAGAAGGAAGAAAATGGGAATGTACAGGCCTGACATAAAAATGCCATTTTTGAAGAGTTCTGTTAATTGAAAGCATATTAGAAACTGCAAAAACTCTATGCTTCAGGAACTATAAGACAGGCTGCCCAAGGAAAGGAAGAGGCAGATGCTAATGTTGCAACTCAGACAAAGAACAGAGGAAAGTCTCAGGAACTGGTCTGTCTGCTCTTAGGAGTAGTGGAATTTATAACATGTGGTATTAGAAGAGTATCCCACACAATCCACTCCCCCCACAGGAGCTATGAGTGGTTGCACTTCTCATTTCATCACGAGATGAATGCACATTTTGTGATTGTAGACAGCTGTGTTTTAGTAAAAACTTGGACCAGGTTAAACTCAAATCACTTCAAAAAATTTTTAAAAAGACAGCATCTAATCAAAAACTACTCTTCAAGTACATTGCTAAATAATCAAATAATTTAAGTAATTAAATAATTATATACCATAAAAAAGCTCACTGTCAAGCATATTTTCTGTTTAACTAATTGTCTTAGTTTCTAACTGAAACTTTCTCTCTCAGTGTCTGCTACAAAGCTGTGTTTTGGTTCTAGAAAGAAAACATGGCTGATAACACCCGGCAGCGCTGAACAGAACCAAGGACATTTGTATGTCTCTGCCAGGAGAGTGAAGAGGCTAGGGGGGCTGCAGGGAACTGGGAGGGGACAAGAACGGGGCACCTGACCCAAACTGACCAAAGGGATATTCCATACCGTATGACATCATGTAATATAAGGAAGGGAAGTGAACTGGGAGGGCCCGTTTGCTTGGGGATTGGCTGAGCATCGGTCGCGGTCGATGAACGATTGCTTTGTACAATCGCTTGTTTTGTATACAATTATCATTACTGTTATTTTACTCTATTTTCCTCTTTCTGTTAGTAAATAGTTTTTATCTCAACCCCCGAGTTCTACCTTATTTCTCAATTCTCTCCCCCATCCCAGCTGGGAGGAGGGGGGAGTGAGCGAAAGGCTGTGTGGGGTTTCCAGGCCTGCCTACTCAAACCAGAACAATAATGCTCTTTTCTACCTATGTGTTGAATAAACAGATTAGGTGGATAAGAATAAAAAAGGCAGTGCTGCTCTGCAGAGAACAGGCTGTATCCTGCTGTCAGCACTGGAGTCAGATGTTTGCATCACTTACTGCAATAGGTAGTTCCAGTTTTTAACCTGTATGCTGCTCTGCTGTCTCATGGCAAAACACAAAATCCATGAAATTTCATCAAAGTACTTCTTTTTAAATAGTTATTTCTCACCAGCGTGAAATAGAAAATTACCTTTACCTTACCTATGACAACATCCTAGATAGGACACAGACAACATTTAGGCATATAAATTTAGGTATCTAAACACAGATACCTCTTGTATTCTAGGTATTTATGGTGGTCCTGGTATGTTCAACAGAAATCTAGGCAAAATAATCAGCAGAACCCAGAACTTATGCCTGATTTAGAGTAAATTTTTCTATGCATATTCCCTGTTCCAAAGCTAATATAATTTTTTCCATGCTGTGTAAATATACTGTAATAACTAGATTAAAGATTAGTAGATGGTAATAAATTTGTGATAAGGCATAGCGTTTCCAAATGTCTTAGCACATTCTTTGTTTCAAAAAGTTTTTCAAATGTACAGTAAAGCAGTATGGTTGAGCAGCTGATAAAAAAGATTAAAAATCAGGGAAAATTTGTGAGCCCTGTGGATATCACATACAAATCATATATAAATGTAAGATTTAATATTTGTTTTTTTTCTGAAGTGTCATGATATGCTATAATGTATCCATGGAAAATGTCACTGTCAATGGATATCAATTTGCTATTTGTTTAAAGAAAGTAAAAATGGACTTGAATGATTGGACAAAACTGGTTAGATAGTGCTAAGCATGAAAATAAGTGTAGACAGAAACTTTGGAGTAAATAAATTGCTCTGCGACTGTACTTCACCCCGAAGCACTAAAAGGAATGTACCTAATGACTTAATTAAGGGGGAAAAAAAGTGAGAATCCTGAGGAAAACAAAATGCCAAAATGGATTATGCAGTTTCTGCACTCACTAGCTGAAATAATATCTCATTTTTAAAAAGCCACAAATGTGAGCTCAATCTATAAACTTTTAATTCAAACGTGATGTCTACCATATGTGTATAGAAGTTTAAAAAAATCTAAAATAATACAAAAGAGTATGAATTCCTTCCAGAATGAAGGCCTCATAAAGAATATAAGGTACCAATTGAACTCACTTTATAACAAATGCTAAAACCCAGGAGAATTAATAATTTCCTTTTTTTCTAAAATTAAATGGAAACAAAAATAGACATTAAGTTAATAGGCAATTGATTATGTTCCACAGTCACATGCTGTATAAAAGAATATTTTTTTTGGCCAACAAAAAAAAAATATATAATTGAGCAGCACTTGAACCAGGAAAAAAAATTATCATTGAATGTCAGAGAAGACATGAAAATAACTCAAAAAAGACAGGAAAGGCTTGTTCCTTCCTGAATGAAGGCGTGGTAGCAGATGTGAAATGTCAGCTTCTGAGCCTTAACAGCACCGCTGTATCAGAACTTTCACCAAACGTTACTGTGAAAAATTCAGTGAAAAGAGATCCTCATTACCAGATATTTTAATTTCAGTTTGAAAAAAAAAAAAAAAAGAGAGAGAATATTGGGTTTTGTCTTCTTTCCCATTCCTCTTATGGTATTCTTCTGGTATTATTCTGGTTTCCAGAAGTTGTACCGTGCCTCTAAAAGCTCCCGATAAAAATATTTCTTAAAAAAAAGCTTTTTTTTTTTTTTAATTGCACTTCAAAAATTGCCACTTTCAATGGCTTCTTTCTTCTACTTAGCAGATTCTTCCTTTTTGCTGCCCAGAAGGTGCAGCTCAGCTTTCCCACTTGGCACTTGTCAAGTTCCTATGTCTTTCTGCAGCATCCTGCTGTGGCACAGCCATGTGAGCATCGTTCCTGCGCTGCCGACATCAACATGAACTGAAGGCATACGAATGGCTGCAAGAGCCAGCTTTGTCTGTGTGAGCCTGTCATTGCCATAACCCTTCTCCTCTTCAGTGTACAAGTGGTTTCTCACACCAAAATTATTACCCTTTCTATAGCCCAGGAAGATTTTAATTTCAGGGATAGGGGAGGGTTTGTTTTTATCTTCAGAGTCTAGCCAGTGAAGTTGCTTCCCAACTTGTCATAATGACGTTAATGTACTTTAATATTTACAGGATAGGCTACTTACAGACATTCTTCATTTATTTTCTGGCCATTTTCACATTGCTATTTTTCTAGCCAGAACACTTGACGTTTAGCCTCACAGTATCAGATCCCAGACTTTATTTACTGATGGTATTTGTGCTGTTTGTGCCCTCTGGTTCAAAGTCTGTGTTTCAATTTTATGGGGGAAGAAAAAAAAAAAAGCATAATCAAGAAGTCATTATACAACACTAGTCTTTCAACATAGTTTAGAAAAGACAACCCATCTCCTGAGAAACTGAGGCAAAGAAAATAAACTAAAAATTAGTAGAAAGAAAAATGCATCATATCTGCTCTGTAGATGAGGAAAAGACATGTAGACAGACTCAATGGTGTTGACAAAATTACGTGGGCATTTAAGGTAGAGATGGGAATTGTAAGGAACCTGCTTTTAGCAGAAGGGTTAGACATGATGATCCCCAGAGGTACCTTCCAATCCCTGTGGTTCTATGGGAACCAAATTCAGTTCTATGTATTCTTGCTGTAGATGCATGCTAGACTCTTTAAGAAGAGATGAAGCTTAGACTGCATTTTTCCTTACTAGTCACAGTCTATTCAAAGTTCTCAGGGAAGCACAACGGAAATTACATTTTTTTAAGAATATCCTCTCAAACGACAGTTTTGTGTCTCCTTTGACTCTAGTAAAATGAAAGAAACACATTTACAAACCAAGTGCAGCTCTGACAAGCCTTATAAATAATTCTGGAGGAGTTCTGTTTGAGTTCCAGACTAAGGTTAGAGTTGACTGTCATTGCATTATATTACATATGGATATCACAGGGTGTAAATTTTTTCCCTTAATAGTCTGTGTGTTATGGAAGCTAAGTCATAGGTGATTTACCCTCTAGTGAGTGTTGTTAGTGCAGCATATTACACAGTTGGCTAGCCCCAGTTCTTATTCATGGCTTTTTATTTTTATTTTCAAGGATGAGACTAAGCCACGCATAGAGGATAGGTAAGAATTTTTATTCTCTTTCATACTGCTGTGCTTGAAGATATGCAATGGAGAAATATGTTTATGAAAAAGGTCAAATTGCAGAAGATTCACTTTCTTACAGATACTCAATACTAAGGGGGGCTGAACCCTTCACCTCCTTTGAGTTTACATCTGTGTCATGCTTTATGAATTGAAGAAAATTTTGCAAGGGTGAAGATGAGGAATAGAACTGTGAAATTCAATTACCATGGTTTGCCAAATTTGGGAATATGTGCTGACCATCTAACATTCGGAAACGTAATGACTATCACATCTTCCTTTTTTCAAAAGGCATCTTGATTTTATTCTTCTTGAAAAATAAATCTTTTGTACTATTAAGAATAGTAAAATCTCTCAGACATTTCCATCCTCCAAGCAAAGAAGGAACCTTTTTTCACAACATGTGAGAGATCTAAGAGAATATTTGCTACAAAATTTAGAAAATCTTAAGCCTCCTTTTTCATTTTCACAGATAAAAATCCATCATTTCATGATAACTTTTTTGGCTGATGTGAAGTAAAACAGGATGTGATTGGAACTGAAAGCTATCCAGTTTTATTTATCCCTGCTTCTCTGATTTAAAATGAAGCCTGGCTGTGTGCAGATGATAACTGTGAGCAAAGGTTGACATCAATTGGAGCTGTAGGACGAGCTGTCTCTGTGTGAGGGAAAATATCACCTTTTTAAAATGATGCCAAGTGACACTGACAAAATAGACAAGGCAGTCTAGATCAATGACATAAAAATAGTTGTCATATAATGATTAGTGAACTACCGCTCATAATAATCTTCTTCAATAGACTCCTCTGAGGATAATGCTTGATTATTTGAACACATCATAGTGTTAATTATAGCTAGGCTGAATTTTACAGTCTAATTTGTATTTTTACAGTATGTGACATTTCAAAGCTTGAGGTAATTTTCAGTATCTTATTAGGTGTTTGAAATTCAGTTTGTAGCTTTTGCTTCAAACATCAGACTTTTAATTTAGTACCTCTTTAGCAGAGTGGGCTTGATATGGAATAACCATTACGGCACTAACTACATCTATAGGAAGTTTCATGTGAAGGTGTTTATCAATTTTCCCCTTAAAAGAAAAAAGGTATTAACAGTCATAAATCTAGTTCAGTTCCTTTTTTAGCTGCAAAACAGGGAGATTTATCTGACAGGAACCTGATCTATCCTAAAAATCTAACAGTTCAAGTAAAATACTAAAACAAATGTATTGCAGATCTATAGTCTTATACAGAAAAAAAAATGCAAAACATTTAACAAAAATTAATCATGTCTGTGTGTCTGTCTATCTTTGTCTCTTCATCCATTCATCTAGGATATGTTCAGTGAATTATGTTATTTGTAAAGTATATGATTAAGCTTTTCCATACACTCAAGATGGAGAACTATTATCCCCTATACTATAAAAAAGGCAAGAGAAGTATAAACAGAAATGCTAGGAGATGTGTCCAGATGCATTCAAGATGTGTGAAACAGAACTTGAAAATCCAGTATCCTGCCTTAAGCAGGAGGTTCATCTCACCTCCCTTCAGGTAGCTACCGTAAGTCAACCTGCCTCTTGATGACTAGTGGTGATAAAGAGTCACTGATCCCTTTTATCTGTTCTCCTTGAGATCAGCTGGCCTGGTCTTAAGAAGATCTATTTCTCTCTATTGACTGAAATAGCTGTCCAGAGGACAAGACCAAATGGAAACATAAGGAGAATCCTTTCTGCTGGCTTATGGGTACCAGATAGGCCCTAAACACAGTGAATCTTTGTCCAGTTGTAACTTTTCTGCTGAGAAATGTTACTTTATAACAACCACTCTCCAGTCTGCACCAGAACTGTCAGTGCCAAGAGCTAAAACCTTGCTCTCTAGAAATGTGCATACTCAAGTGATTCAGTGTTTTACTTTGAATAATCTTTCTGACATTTATTGAATCCAAAACTCTGTAGCAGAACTGTTAAAAGTAACTTGTGACAGATCTGAACTGGAAGACCGGGAGACATAAGTCTTAGTGATCTTCTCCTGCTGCTGGTACTTCGGGCTCAGAGCTGCAGCTTCAGTTGCAATCTTGTCTTGCATAAGATCACAGAAGAGATTCAATAATAGCGGTATACATTCCTAGGTTTGGCTGGTAGTAACTCATAGTCACTTTGCAGCTTTTTATACGCTTATCTCTAGATAATCACAATGTACAAAGCTTCTAGAACAAAACTGGTTTTGAACAGCATCACATCAAATGGTAAGAAATCAGGAAGTACTAAACATCTACTTTTTGCTGAGTTAGAATACATTCTAAGTATAATAGAATACCAGAGAACACATTCCAAGTATAACTATTTTAGAACAGCCTTCAGATTACCTAATGAATAGTCAGAATGTGAAAGGCAGTTTAAACTGTGAGGTGAAAAATAAGTGTTTAATCCCTGGAATTTTTCTTTAGATTAATACTGTACATACAAGTGATGCTACTGATAAACAAGCTCCATCTATTTTTATTGTATGTAAAAGTAAATTATTAAATACAAAATTATCAGAGCAACTGTGCCAAATGAAAACTGAATCAGGATTCTTCACTTTGTTTGACTTATCTTTGTGTCTTCCTTGTAGGCCAGGTTTCTCTTGCAGAAAGCAGATTAGCTCCTTTTTAATTGGATTGGGTCCAATGGCCTCAGATTGATTTACTTCAGTTCCACTTTGAGGAATCACAATCATTTCCATTACAACCGAAATAATGCCCTTTATTCTGTTAATTAGAGGTGGGATTGGTGACACTCCTTACTACTCACATTGCCCACTGCTTCTAATTCAAGTGAACAAGTGTTTAACAAACAGTGGATGATGTCTAGGCACAAATATGAATGATTCTCTTTACTCCATTGACGTTAACCTTTTTCAGTTATGTAAAGGTTACCAAATTTCATTCATTTGCTCTAACATTTTGTGCTCTGGAAAATGTCCATATTTGCCTTCAGCTGTTTTTTTAAGGAGATTAACTAATGAAAACACAGGCATTTTGAATGGATTTGACAGTCAGAATTGTTTGATCATAAGGTTTATCTTCCACAACACTCCTGGTTTCATTCAGAGCGGGAGGAACTTGCTTGGGGAGTTGTTACATAGTCTCAATTACTGTAGCTGTGTGGTGTGTCATTGATGTTGCAGAAACTGGAAGGGAATCAAAGGCCAAGATGACGATTATAGAAAAAGAAAGCATGGTTCTTAGGGTACATGGAAGAATTAGGACTATGAAACCAGAAAGTTTTCACAAGTGATCATTTTCTTGCTGCTTGGCCTGAGATTTTGGCAACTGTTTTGAAGAATGTTTTCTCAATTATAGTTTAATTGGTAGGGAGTTGATAGGAACTGTATTTTGAAATGTTCAAAGTATATAGATTGTGTCAAAAGGGAGCATTCACTTTGGATATTCTCATATGACAATTTCAGTTCTTCACATCTAACATGCCAAAATAATTTTCACTGATTTTACACTGCTATTGTGAAAATAAATTTGTACTCATGAATAAAAAAGGCTGTTAAGATGGGTTGACTCATCAACCAAAGAAGGAAAAAAGTAATAAATAGCATGAACAGTACATCCAATGGGAGCTATAAAGCAAGCATTCTTTCAAAAAACATCTTGTAACCATTAGAGATGATCTCATAATATGCGCAAGCTCCTGAAGTGGGATTGAACAGCTGCTTTAAGACATCCTAGTATTTCAAGACTTAATTTGACCTCCTCATTAGTTTATTATTATTTAACATGTTGCTAGCTTCGTATACTTTTTAGATATATATTTATATAACATTAGAATGTAGGAAGATGATCATACAGAGGGGACAATATTCTAATTTTCAACTTCTTCTGTTGTTATTATTAATAAAGGCTGAGGTCATGCAGCTGAAGGTCCAGCTCTTCAAAGGAAAATCTCTAAGACATAAACCTCTGAATCAGCCCAAAACACAAGCTTCTTGACATGAGCATGCCAAACCGGTGGAAGCTCTTCTGTGCATTGGGATTACAATATCAGATACTGGAAATCACCTCAGAAAGCTCCTAGGAAAAATTCCTCCCATTAAGGCACAGGTGTAGAAAGATTTGTTGGCTCTCCTGTGGCTGTCCCAACCTGCTCTTTGCAACCCCTTCCAGCTCCAACTTAGATCAGGAGTGAGCCTGCATAAAAATCAGATGCTACAGTAGGAAAGTAATTGAGTATCGAAGTTTCTAATCACAAAACTCATGAAGATCAGGATATTAATCAGTAAATTGTCTCACCACATCCAGTGTGTCTTTCTGTGGAACACACCAGTAGCAAAAAGACAACTTAAAATACCATCAGGGAAGAAGGAAGGATGGAACTAGTTTGCATTTTATATACTGATGAACAAAGATGACAGGCTGGAATTAATTTTCTTACTAGTGAAAGGACTGGGACAACTTGTTAATAAACCTCATTAAATTTAACTGTTGATATTTCTATGGTGCTATGAAAAAGTTGAAGATTTGAAGATTCTGAGAATAGACTCGGGATGACTATGAAGCAAGCAATTTGCAATTTTCCTTATTTAAAAAAATGTGTTCTTACATTGCAAAACTTTCAAAGAGCTATTTTTTTTTCCTAAATGAAAATAAAATCTTAATTGGAATTATGATTCCAGTACTAAACTGAAAAGGTTAATATGGAAATATTTACTGCTGTGGATATTGGTGGAAATAATGTATGTTTCAATTTCAGTTTTATTCCCCCAGGTAACTCTTTTATTACTATTATTAAATGGCAAAAATTATTGAGATTTTTTTGACTGTTCTTCTCTCTATGAAATTAGCTAACAAGTGATTTTAAGAAACTGCAGTTTTCTTCATGCTTGTTTTGTTACTGCTGTTTTACAAAAGTAGCATGTTTAGAGTCCCACAGATTTCTTTGTGTTTCCTTGAAAATTGACTAAATTAAGACATTCTCAACCACTGTATATGGGAAGCTACAGCCAAATTTGAAAAGCGGGTCTTGATACAACATTATTGTGCAAACTGTTACCTTGAAGTCAATTATACAAAGTTATTAATATTATTCAAATAAACACATTAAAATTGAACTGATACAGCAAGAAAGATTAATGATAGGAAAAAGATAAGCTAGTAATATTTTTTTTTACCAATTCAAAAATAATTATGTTAATCTTCAATGGATTTCATCCAAATTTATCTTTGTAATACCTAGCCTGAATCTACCTAATCCTATAATCATTGTAACGTCTTTCAGTTTACAAGAAGAAATCAGTGTAGTGATTACTATCCCACATAACAGATTCTTCAGTGATATCATGCCAAATCCCTGCAAATGTAAGTTTGGATGCAACTCACAATTTCACCCATCACACCAGCAAGCAATGTCTGGGTTCATACACTCCAAAGCTATCACAGATAGCATACATACCACCAGTGTAGGTGCTTACAGTACCTATGCTCACATATAATGCAATCACCTCACGAATACCTTCATACTCAGAGCAGAATTATGTACTTAAAAGGATAAAGCTATCTTATGCTAAGACAGGTAAGTAAAAGTGCCTGTTTCTTTTCGTGATTGTAAAGGCAGTTCTAAGCAACTAGCTCAGATGCTGTTATCTGCGTTGCAAATGTAGGAAGTTAGGTGCATCGAGTGTCTGGGAATCTTTCCACTGTTTTCACTGAATTTTTTTAGGGTCCTGCAGATCATTTGATATTCAAAATTTCTTCCAAATTCAAACAGAATTAGAAGGGCAAAAAAGATTAATTATGTTGGAGAAAAATGGTATTATTGCCTTATTTCAGAATTAATACTTTTTGTGTGTCAGCACCAATAAGAACTTTCCAAGCGTCTTCCCCTGCTTTTATTTTTTTTCCTATCTGCCCCGTCCCTGCGATGTTAAAGATAAAGAGGTTAAAGTGCCCATCTAAAAGTAATCAGAGGACCTTCTAATCTAGACTGTTCCATTCTTCTTCCTTGCAGAAGGCACTTGTAATCAGATCCTGTGGTTTTCAGAGATCAAGGGACTACATAAGACCCTAGGGTTGTAAAATAGGTGCTGAGACATTTTCATGCACATCACTTGTAAATAATACATTTAGAGGGAAAGTATGTTTATTTTTTTCTCATGATGGTGTTCTCATTGCTTTGATACCGCATGCACTTACACAATTTACAAAGTAATTTTATGGTTTCTCGTAGAGATGAGTTAAATCTGATGGAAAAAAGGAACTCTAAGAATCTTTCCAAAGCTCAGTCCATATGCTTAATTTTATCTAACCAGTTATAAAGTTCTGATTTACTACATTTAAATTCCATGCAAGTATTATCCTCTAGCTCTTATCCCAGATTCCTCTGTAGCTTGATCAGATTTCCTACTGAATGAACTGTATAAGAGTAGCTCTGGTTTTGTTTTCAGGTCTTCAGTATGCTACACCTTTCTTAAATGTGCATGGTGAACTTTTGTATGAGGAATGACCTTCATGTGAAAAAGGACTAGAAGTGGGACTTGCTTCTGTGGATGACGATCTTGCACCATTTTCCCCTTCTTTTACTTTCTTCTAGAAAGAAGTATATACATAATTTTAAAAGTATCATCTTTCAATCCAATGGCTTCATCATTCGGTTAACAGTTGTTTTGGAGTCCATGAACCACAAGTAGCATTTTCTTTGACCTTTATTAATGTGGTACCATGTCAGAAAATATTCCTATGGTGAAGAAGTGGCATTAGAGAAGCCTTCCCTCATTTCCTCCCTTCAAATCTGTCTAGGTTGTACTCACAACGAAATATGATATTGAAAAGTAGCAAAGCAGACTAAATTTACAGGGGGAGGAAATATTAAAAAATTCCACTCACAAAATTTCACCTCTTTTTTTTTAACCTCAGAATCATCATGCATAAGGAACTCAGAAAGGAATTTTCTCTTAAGGAGTTAAGGTAAAATACTAAATCCCTAACAAAATTTAAAAATGTAGGTAAGGTATTTGTTCAATAGTGTGTTGAGACATCTGGAAGAATTGGAGAAACATTATCGTCTGCAACTTGGTCGGAAAGTCCAGAAATATTGAACCTGCATTACTGATCACTTGTAACACCTGGATTTCCCTAGGTCTCATCAACCTTAACAGAACTGTGTTTACAATTCCATTAGCATGCAGCTTTGAAAAATTCCCATTTGTGTGTAACATTCTTTATCTGAAAGCTGAGTTACCACCCAGCAAACACAGATCAGCCTGCTTCACAGTGCTGGCAACTGTTAGCAAACCTGCCTGCTGCACTTTGAAAGCACCTTCCTGGAATTATGAACTGGACAGAAGATGAATTTAGCATGCATTTTCCTGGGGATTTCTATTTCTGTGAAGTGATCTAAAGAGAAAAATACTAATTTAGCCGGAGATATTAGCAGCTGTGACTGCACTACTGAGGACAACATCAAGGATCTCTTTCTCCCCAGCAGCCTGGCAGAGGATGGCCATGTAGAACGTGAAAGCCTCTTCTACATCTCTGGTTTTCATTTTTCTTTTGTGCAATGTTTCCTCAGTCTTTCATATAATAAATGAGCAGCTGGTCACCACCCCTCCACTCTGCAGAGCTGTGATGTGGCTCTGCAGAGCTCTGGCACCACCAGCGTCCATGAGTGCCTTGTTCCCTGACCTGCAGATCACAGAGATTATAGGAGCACGTTATTTCCCAGTGCAGTTCTTTCACCTCTTGCAACCATTTCCTACACAGACACAGAATTTATATAAAAGGCTTTCCTCAGCTTTCATCAAATCTAGGTTGCAGGCCTATTTCGTCACATTAATTCTCTCCCTCACCAACCGCCACATCAATTCAGTACTTTATAAACTATTTCAGGGATCCGATTTATCAGGCCTGACAGAGCTTCACACTGAAATAAACAGCACTGCCTCTGCCGAGCTCGCTCGGTGGCTCCTATTTATCATTATTTAATTCAAGGGCCTAAAATTCTCTGACATTATTAATAGTAAGATGAATCACTGGAAAACTACAGAATCTGTGACCAACGAGGCTGAAATAATCCATTTTGGTGAAAATGTCTACGTGGAATTGCATTCCCTGATGGGTAGCTGCTCTGTCATTAGCGACTCCATATGCATGGGTGGTAAGGAACTGAAGCATGAAGTCCCCAAAGAGTGGGATACTGCCATTCTCTTCTCAACAGCTAACACCAAAGCAGAAAATAAGAGAATACAACACAGTCCTAATGCGTCTGTCAGTTGAATTTAAATGTACTAATTTAATCCTTTTTGTACTTGATTAACTTTAACTTGTCTGAGGTTGAACTTTTGTGTTAACTGGACCTGCAAATCCATTAGTTCATTATGAGGACTGTATTACTTAGCCACCTTGATGAGAGATAATCAGCTGCCTGCAATGTATATGAGCACATGCTGCCCTAATTTGGCACCTCATTAGTGATATTTTTCCATTTTGTTTAAGTGAAAGGGATTAGATTGGGAGTTTTGCTACTCAGTATCATTACCATCAACTTAGGTAATTTACTTCCTTAGTAGTGTCTGGACAGGGTCTGTAATTTTTGAAAAGAACAACAAAGGACATGGATCAAGTGGACACAGTACTCCCATAGAAGAATTTTTGCAACAGTACTTGTAAAAGGGTGGGTACAGAGGATTGTCTCGTAAGTAATTAATTGTCCACCTAAGTTAGAAATCCCAGAGACCAAATGAACACCTTAACACTTACTCAGAGTCTCTTTCTGAGCAGAAGTGTGTGTAAACGACATTACCAGTTTGGCTTTCTGTTTTACACAATTTTCCAGCTCTATCCTAACAGCATGACATCCTCAAGCACATACAGCACAGTCCTTCCATACCCCAGGGTGTGCAATATCATTCAGCATTGTGTTATGAAAATACCATTCTAGAAAGGCTGCAACACAGCTTCCCATTATTTTAGATACACTGAACTGACAAATGTGCAAAATCAATAATTACATTTTAAAACCAAGTATGAGGCTGGGGGAGAGCAAAGCCCAGTGGCATACAGCATGGATGAGGCAAGTGTGCTCTAAAGGGAATTATCCTTTAGCATTATAGTTATCTGTATCATTTGATTTTGTCTCTTAGAAGTAATTATTGCTTCCTGACCCGTTGCATTTTGCAATATGGGGGTTAATCTGAAAGACCATAATTTGAATTCTTAGCTACTGCAAGATTAAAATAGAATTTAAGTCTTGAACTTCTGTATCCACACTCCACAACAACAGCAGACACTACAGATAGACACAATTTTATTTTGTTTTTTCCAAATGTCTAAACTGCGAAGCGTTCTCTGTGAGCTTATGCTAGATTAGGCTCTATCAGTAGAACACAGAAAGGGATATTTAGTTTAATAATACATCTTCAGAGGCAGAAATTTCAGCAATGTCAAGATCTGTGTTTTTTGTACTTTCCTACCAGGAAAAATCTAAGGATAATTAGGAAAAAAAAATATAATAATATTTTTGAAATTCTCATATACTGAGTAGAGTTGCTCAAAGTAACAACTGCTTTTAGTATTCAGCCACCTTTGTGAAGTAGAAATAAGTGAACTATTGGGGACTTCAGTGATCTGAAATAGCTTCTATAGGAGAAATTGATTGCAAAGGTTTTATTCCTGCTACTCTACAGTTCATTATCACTTATTTGTTTTATTGTATCTCTCCTGAATTTGGGGTTGAACCATGCTGACCTGATCCACCAGTCATTCTTCCATATCTTGCTCCAAAGTCTGTGTTCTCTCAGCAGCATCAGACGTACAAAGGTGCACCAAGCCATAAAAGCACAGCAAAAGAGAGAAGGTCCAGATATTGCATATCTCTGTATACAAGTCAGCAGGTCACAAAGACCCAATTAATGATTTTCAGAACAATTTTTTAAAGCAGGATTGAAAGTAGGATGCAGTATGTTTATTATCTGAATTTTCACGTATTGTCATCCCAAACACAGATTCTTGATATTAACAAGTTAAGTGCAGGGAACACATAATTTGTGCAATATCAAAAAAAAAAAAAAANTATACATTAGAGAATTATTATGCTAATAATACCTGTGTAAAACAGGAACTTTTGGCTTCAATTATAATACAACATATTCCCCTAAGTGTAGTTTATCCTGTGTGAAGATCCACATTTACCTAATTTTAGCTAGCTGGTTCATTAAAACTCCTGAGACCTACATACAGAGTATGGAGACTTCTACAATTTCTCTTATCACCAATTAGGCCCTGTCTCATTTTCTGGAGCACTAGAAATATGTACATTAGTGGTAACTGCATATGCAGTTTAAGTTGAGTCTATTACTGTTATTGCAGCTTCTCAGTGAATGTCTCAGTACACATAATTGCAACTATGTCTATTTTTGAATTTCTCAATTTAATTAGGGATGGGATTTTCACCTTCTCTTGTATTTTCTCTCGTGTTTTGAGGAATGCAAGGTTAACTCCCTAAAATGCAGGGAGAGCAGGGACTGTGTAAACCTTCAGAGATGATACCTACAGCAGAAATTTACAGGCAGCAATAACTACAGTGCATGAAATTGTTCAGTTTTTCTCACTGCTGTATTTCTGTTATTCAGGTGCCATCATAAAATTAGGCAGGGAAGATTTCATTACAGAATAATTGCTTACTATGTTCTATTTTCAGGCAGTGGCATTAAGCTTGGCACACAGCAATTTACTCACTAGAGAGGTGGGGAAAAAGGTTATGTCATGAAAAGTACAATGAGGCCTAGTTTGTTCTGTGATGATCCTGTTCCAATGGACGTGAATTGCTGTTAACTCATGATGGAGAAAAAAACATTCACTTCTTGGGACTTTTGTTGCTCTATGTGCAAAAATATGTTTCTTTTTTCCAGTGCTTGGATACTATGACAAAAAGATCATAAAAGCCCATGTATCATAGTAAATAGCACAACTGTAATTTCGTTACAACCAAAGCTTATTCAGAAACAGTTCAGAACTAGTCCTGCCTGCTCGCCTGAACTGACCATGGGCATTTGCCTTCCTCAGTACAGCTGCACACATAGAGCTCAGACAAACAGTCCCCAAAGCCTCTACACAAAGCTCCCTGCCTTTTCTAACTGATTGTCCTTCAGCTCAGACATGCCAGAGAAAACCTCTGTATCATTATATCACTAGAAAATAGATGATCTTTCCTGTTACTGGTTCCCTAACTGTCTGCTGTGAAAAATCAGTGATTTAGAAGAAATCTGAAGTTGATGAGTCCAGGTAGGTGACTTTTAACCAGGCCATTTATTTCAATAGGGCATTTTTGAGCTGGATTTCATCTTTGCATTTATTCTTCTTTCTATATAAAATTAAACAACTTTTCTTTCCTGCTTGGATGGTAGTAAAGAGAAGACTTCTATTTGTTTCACTCGATCTAAGTCTGTCACTGTACAATATTAATGCAACACCTTTACTTACACAAAATTTGATTCCACATTTTGAGTAGAATCATTGCAATCAGTCGTAATGCTGAACCTAAATAAAAGGGTAAAATGGAGCCTTCTGACAATACTTTGCCCAGGAGTGGTTTCATTAATCCATACTGGTGTGTCACATTCATGCCACATTTTAAGTTCAAGTATCAGAAACGTCCGGAAGCATCCAGCAGCATCTCACCCATCTCATCAGGAAAAACCCTTAGTGTAGCAAAAGCCATAAAGTATGAATGGTGTAGGCATGGAGTTGTCCTTTGCTAAGAAAACCTGTCTAATAGGTGCTGCCTGTCATTCCCTGCTTCACTCCAGGTCCTGGTTATTTGAGAGCCTGTGATGTGCTCGTGTTGAGCTAGTGGGATGATCATACACCATGATCCTCCTTCTAGGACAGTCTTACAACATTAATCCAACCAGTCTCAAAATTTCCTAATCTCATCATTCCCTGATGCACAGCATCATGTCAGTATCATCTTACAAGAAACACTTGTTGATATTTTGCAACATGACTTTTTCTCATACTCTGATATCTGTAAAAGGATAGGAAAAACAGTAGAATACACTTCTCCCCCAGAGACCTAGAGAAGTGCAATGTAGTCACAACTGGTTTGCTCCAGACTGGTCCTAGATTCTGAGTCCACAATGTACTCAGAATATTTGGTTCTCTTTACTGCCCAGGAATCAGTTTTCCCTCCTCTGTTCATCATATAGGTCATATAGACATGGTACACCTATTTCCATAAAATCATCTTCTACTTAGCATAAGAAAATAATGTGAAAGCACAGTCACTAGCATCTGACATTTAGAGACAAAGACCATTTCCAAAATATAAGTAAAAACTGCTCTGCAGTTTTGTATTTTACTTCAAGAACTGCTTTTCAATTTGTCTTTTTCTATAGTTCTTAACTACTAGGTCATAAAAGCAAATATTTCCAGCTTCATTGCCAAGAGTTTTCTTCCCTTAACTTCCCTCTAAATGATCAATGTCTTGTTTTTAATTATGTTGATATTCCTTTGCACATCTTTGTTTATGTTTTTGTTCAATACTGAGTGATAGAAGAACCGGTTTATTTGACAGTGATCCTGGGCATGCACACACAAATCTTCCCCAGAATAAAAGACACTGTTGTCTAGAATTGGGGCTGTAAGATAACTTCCTAAATTTATTATGAATTCCTTCATTTTCTCAGATGAATTCCTGACTCAAAGTAACTATTTCTCATGTCACTTTTAAATAGCTAACCTTTTTTTCTGTTAAAAATTGTTCAATAAACTATTTTTCGACGCTTTTTTTTTTCCTGAGAAAATCCCAATTGTGTTCTAATATGTTTAAAATGACAGCTTATCAATATGATAAACAGGCTTGTAAATGAGAGCAAACTATTAGAATAAAGTTTAGAAGGAGGGCTGCGTATAAAATTATTTTCAATTTTTCACCCCAGTTAAGTTTTTTTAAAATAATTCAGCCAGAAGTTGGCATTTTAAAATTCACCCTGTAGGAGTAAGACTCATCCCTGTCAGATTTAAAGTACCTGGAAAACATGCTGTAGGCAAAGAAGGAAAAGAATATCAACGAAAGTCACAAACTATTAAAAGTTACTTCATTTGTAATTTGGAATGAAAAGAGAGAACTGTGTAGAAAATAATCTTCATGGTTTATGGTAGATTTTGAGATTTTGAAGAAGATCCTAGACAAGTCAAAGTGTCGAGACAAAAACTGATTAAATAATACAGTATGAATTTAAAAAATAATAAATTTGTTAATTACAATCTTTTTATTCCAATCTCTATGTTTTGCAAAACTTTCTATCAAAAAATAAAGTTAGTTTCATGTTGAAATGTAACTTTTAGATGAACAGTAGAATTCACAGAGTTACAGAATAATTGGGGTTGGAAGGGACCTCAGGAGCTCGTCTAGCCCAGTCTCCCATCCCAAGCACGTCCTGACAGAGCATGCTGCTCATAGGCATATCCAGCTGGGATGGAGACACTGAAACCTCTATGGGTAACGTGAGCCAGTACTCAGTCACCTTCATAGTAAATAACTTTTTATTCTTGTATTTCGTTGTAATTTCTTTTGGTTTTCTATTTGTCTGTTGCTGCTTGTCCTGCTGCTGGGCATCCTGAGAAGAGTCTGGCTCTATCTTTTTCACTATCTTTCATATTTACATATACTGCATTGGTAAGATTATCCCAGAAAGTTCCCTCCTCCAGTCTGAACAGTCATATGTGAGATGCTCCAGGCCCTTCATCAATTTTATGGCCCTTTTCTGGAATCTCTTCAGTAAGTCCATGGCTCTCCTTCTTTGGAGAGCCCAGCACTGGATCCAGCGCTCCAGATATGTCTCACCAGTGCTGAGCACAGGGCAAGAGTCACCTCCTTCAACCTGCTAGCAGCACTTTTCCTAATGCAACCCAGGAGGCTGATGACCTTCCTGGAATAAGGGTAAATTTGTCTCACATTCAGCTTGGTGATCATCAGGACATCTCAGAACCTCTACTGCTTTTCCATCAGCTGTCTCCCAGCGTGTACTGATGCATGGGGCTATTTCTTACTATGCTTGGGTTTTTGCATTTCTAAATATTTGTTTTGAAAACATTTATGTACATTAGATATGTCATAATTCTGATTTTCAAATTAAAAATATGAGAAATGAAATCTCTTAGACTAACATTACCAAAATTTTACATTTCAATAAATCAGTATTTTCTATTATAATAAATTCCTAATCGACTAGAACATAAGAAAATAAATTTTACTTTTCATACACAAACACTCACAGAAATTTCAGCATAATATATGACCATCTTTCATTCTTAAAAATCTCCAAATCCTCAAAAATTATTCAAATGTAATGTGAATAAGACAACTATTTATACGGCTTCAGCAATACATTTAATTACTTCCTGTTATCTAGCATTCCACATATCCATAGGAAATGGGCAAATTTGAGCAAGAACCCCCTTTAATTGTTATTTTTTTGAAAAAATCTGGATTTCTGGGCCTCAAGAATAAACTCTGTCTTTTTCAAAATAGCCTTTCAGCCTCTGTTTAAATGAGTATAAGCCTTTGCACCAGATCATCTAATCACCATAATTTTCCAGTGGAAGTAGATCCATAACTACATATCTAGGCAGGACTCTAATTCTTTTTGTTTAGAATCATACACAATGTTCAACTGGAAAAAGATACCAAATCTTTCTAATTGTAGGGAAACAGCTGATCACAGCATGAACTGATAATTGAGCACATGGTGGAAGAGCATGGCTGGCCTGGGGATTACTGGTAGATCACTTGCATCTGTGACCAGAAGGGGTGGACCTGGGGCGGGGTTGCCCCAGGCTTAGATAAAGGCCAGCCAGGCAGAGAAGGGAGAAGCTTGAGAAAGCCTCAGAGGGTTGAGGAACTAGCTTGAGAGAGAAGACTGGAAGACTGTTGGAGAAATAGCAGCACGTGGGAGGAGCAGATATTCTAGCTCCAAGTGAAATGAACAGTGTAGTTGTAGGAGTTTTGGGACTTTTTCTATTACACTAATCTTCTCCTTAGAAAAAAGTTTCTACTAACAAAGGCTTAGATCCATGTACTTCTAGGCTACCATTGTGGTCAATTTTCTGTCCATTTTACTATGTTTTCTTTTAAGAAAATGGGGTTTCATTTTATTTTATAAGTAAGCGTATATACAGACATACACACAAAGTCATTCTCTTTGCGTATTTTTTTCCTTTAATTCTAGAAGCTTACATAAAGTTAAGAAGCGTGGGATAACCTCTAGTCTGCTTGAAAATTTACACACGATTACAGCTATGTTATTATATTTTCTTGGCTAGCTGTTAATTAAAGGGCTAAGGTAGATAAAAAGAAAAACAAAATAACCAAAAATATTTTGTCTCATTAAAGTCTAGAAAAGTCAGTGAGGCATTTAGAGGGATCCTACATAGGCCGATACAACGTGACAATGAATGACATATAAATGTAATGCTGAGAAATGTACAGCAGTATTCATTGTATAAAATCACCTGAAAGCAATTTTGCTGATCAAAGGTACAGATAAACTGTAAAAACGCAGGGAAATAAAAAATAGAATAGGAACAGGACACAAAATAATATGAAATCTATTGTTTTTCTAATACAGAAAAGGATGATGAAATCTCACTTGAAATTCCCTATTCAGCTGTTTTTGTCTTACCATTAAAATGGCCTATAAGCATTAAGATCACCCTGACTTGGAAAATGCTAAGTGACACAGAGAGATCTGTGTCAGGACAAACATAAACCACTTTAATTTAGGAATAAACAACAAAGACATGGCATTAAAAGACAAATGAGGTGTTCTTAACATGCTATTATTTACATAATTAACTTTGAAACCCATCCTAACTACTACGAAATTAAGAAATTTAATGGAGTTTAAAAAGGATTTAAGACAAACTACAACAGTTCCTTAGATTTTTGAAACTGCGAGTACAGATCCTTCTGGAATTCTAGTACACATTATGTTGGATAAAACAAATGTTCCTTGAGGCTTTTTGCGTTCAAGGGAAAGAAGAAAGACAATAGAAAATAAATCAGAAAAACACAAGGAATTTTCCCAGAGACCAAGCTCGTTGAGTCATCAGACCAGATGCCAGGCCTGAAGCTACATGTAAGTATGCTGTACGAGAAGTACATTAGACTTGATGTTGATGTCCTCCCATGCTTTCCCGGAACTTAAGGGCTCCTCCATGGCATATACAATTCACAGCATTCATTTTATTCAGGTACTATCAGTGTTAAAATCAACTTCAATAAATATTTTACAAACAGCTGAATTCTTATGAACTCAAAAATAAGGGGAGAAAAATGAGAGAAGTCAGATTGGCCCACTAAAGTTTTCCCCTCCGAGGATACCTATCACATACAATAGCAGTCTTGAACAGAACGAAATTAAAAAGGAATATATTTTCCATAGGTCTGGATCTTCTACAATGCAGACATCAAGCTTGAGCTCGAGACAAATGGCACAGAGAGCACTGGTGACTGAAAAAAAAACAGGGAATAGCATGCTAGTAATAAGGGATGCATCTCCTCCTGCCTTCACAGACACAGAAAGACAGTTTGGTGAATAACAAATAAAGTTTGCACTGTGTATTCTACAGAACAAACTCCTCTGAAATTATGGTAATGGAGATCTCCACTAATATCATTTCATTGCAGCCATATAATTAGGAAAAAATATGCAGTGAGTGCGAAATGGTAAAACTCTGCTCTGGATAAAAGAGAAAATAAAGTAAGAAGTATTCTGTCATCTCTTTATATTGGTTTTTATGAAGAGATAGATAACAGTCCACATGATCTTATTTAGCGTTCAACTAACTCATTGCTTGTCATGAACATTCTTTGAAATCACTGCTTGCTATGCGTCTTTTCTCATTTTAGAATTCTTCTTCATATTCTTCTTTTTTTTCCCTCCTTACCCTTTCAAGGCTTTTTATTGGTTTAGTCTCTGATGCTTTTCTTCTTCTAGGGTTTTTTCTTCCCACTTAGCCCACCTTCAGTCTTCTTCCTACCCTTTCCTTCAAAGTCTACACTTTTTTTCCATATATTTCTGCCTCTATGAATCTTATTCTTTGACCTAATTTATGGTGCTTCCTTTCTCTCAATACCTTCACATGAAGCTCTACACATAAATATCTCCATGTAAAACAGTGCCAACAGAAGGTGGTAAACTGAAGGAAGAAGATGAACAAAAATAATGGAAAAAATAACACATAAATGATCAACATGATGAAGCTATTTTGCATCTTTTTCATCCCATATGTTCACAAGACATTCTTCTTCACTGTTCTTTGACACTCCTTTGTCAGAAAGAGAAAGCCAGGGCTTCAGTTTCTTCGAATGCACTTCAGTTACCTTGTTTTCTTATATAATGATAAACTAATAAATTACCGAATTCTTAATTAGTACTAATGATTAAACAAAAATTACTATCTCAATAAAAACTATTTGTGTTTTCTCATGTTTCTCAACGAGGAATCTTAGGATGTTTAAAAATGTTGGAGCAATTTTCAGATTACCTTTTCTGATCAAGTCTGAAAACATAAACTGCTCTGCTCTGAGCTTCTGTTTCTGCATATAGTAGGATTATGGCAAAGCAATTCATACTGCTCTACCTTTAATCTATATCAACAGGAGGGCCAATTTAGTTTGTCTAGGGCTCGTACTTAAAAAGTCTGATAGATGTGACCTGTGAGAGGAAAGCAAAATAAGAGCAAAGAGGGCATTAAAAAAAAACCACTAAACTATTTTCATCTATGTTTGAGTGATATGTTGAGATTGTATTTTGCTTTTGGTAACTGAGCAATGACCATGAATTGACTCTATTTCTAAGCAAAACAAAAGTACATACTCCGATTTTCATATTTTTAATATCTTCCGTACTCATTAGGAAGAAGCTCTTAACAAAGCAAAAATTTTTTTACAGCTTTATACTTATTAAAATACTTGCATGATCAGATTGAGAGATATTGGCTTCTAACAGTTTATTATGGAATCTTGCATATACGTCTTTAAATCTTACAGTTTAATTAAGCATTTGAAAGTTTTTTTTAAAATGTCCATTCATATAATATACATTTCTTAAACTTATTCTTTTCATCAGTTTAGCTATGATAACTGGTTCTGTGAAATGTTTTTATAATGCTATTCAGGAGGCTTTTGTTTCCTTTATGTTATTCAGGCACATTAGAGCAGGACGTGTTTACTAGTAACTCCACTTAATAGTGTAAAGGCAGATTTTGCTTTTTTATCCAGTGTTCCTCAGGCAGCTCTGAGTGATATGACCTTACTAGCTTTGTAATGACAACTTATTAGACCTGCAAAAAACAAACAAATACTGTTTGTCTGGAAGTAATAAAGAGACAAAGCCATGATTAAATGTTCCGCTCTTAAGAGAGATCCTGCTGGGTGTAAAAACCACCTCATACTTGCAAAATCAATGTATCTGCAGCTGCTGTTTGTGGTTGGTTTCTTTTTCGTATTGGAAGAAGAATGTGCCATGGTATGTATGCTAAATGTGGCTTGCACTATTGTCTGAATGTAGGCATTTGGTTTGGTGATATAGAGGTAAAACAGAGGAATTTTGGGGGGGAGATGGAGTAAAAAGCTCCTGGGTTGGAATAAAGACAGGGAGATTGCTCACCTATTACTGTCATGGGCAGAACAGACTTAGCTTGGGAAAAATTAATTTAATTTATTGCCAATTAACAGGATAGAGCAGTGGGAACTAAAAACAAACTAAAACCACCTTTTTCCCTACCCATCCTCTTCTACCTAGAGTCTACATCCTCTGGAAGAAGGGACAGGCTACTTGGGGAGACTACAGAGAATTTGCCAAGATATGCAGGGAGGAAGTTAGAAAGGCAAAAGCCCAGCTTGAACTCAGACTGGCTACCGCAGTACAAGTGAGCAAAAAATCCTTTTACACATATATTAACAGTAAGAGAAGAACTAAGGAGAATTTCTGTCCTTTACGTGATGCGGCAGGGAATGTGACCACTGAGGATAAGGAAAAGGCTGAGGTTCTCAACGCCTTCTTTACATCTGTCTTTAATAGTCAGATCAGTTATCCTCAGGGTGCTTTTCGCCCTGACCTGGAAGTCTGGGACAGAGCGTAGAATACACCCCCTATGATTCAGGCAGAGACAGTCAGAGACCTGCTCCTCCATCTGGACTGTCACAAGTCCATGGGACCAGATGGGATCCACCCTAGGGTGCTGAGGGAGCTGGCGGAGGTGATTGCCAAGTCGCTTTCCACCATCTATCAGAGTTCATGGTTATCTGGAGAGGTCCCAGAAGATTGGAGGCTTGCCGATGTGACTCCCATCTACAAGAAAGGCCGTAAGGAAGATCCAGGGAACTACAGGCCTGTCAGCCTGACCTCAGTACCAGGGAAAGTTATGGAGCAAATTGTCTTGAGGGAGCTCACACGGCACGTGCATGGCAACCAGGGGATCAGGCCCCGCCAGCACGGGTTCACGAAAAGCAGGTCGTGCTTGTCCAACCTCATCTCCTTCTATGACTGGGTGACCAGACTCGTAGATGAGGGAAAGGCTGTTGATGTAGTCTACCTAGACTTCAGCAAAGCCTTTGACAC
>WBMW01003376.1:168614-220593 GCA_013396635.1 Penelope pileata
GGGGGTTGGAACAAGATGATCTCTAATGTCCCTTCCAACCTGAACCATTCTATGATTCTATGATTCTATGATCATCAGGTTCCAACCCACCAGCCACAGGCAGGACCACGAACCGCCAGATTAGGTACTAGATCAGGTTGCCCAGGACCCCATCCAACCTGGTCTTGAACATGTCCAGGCTTGGCGTATCCACAAGCTCTCTGGGCAGCCTGTTCCAGCATCTCACCACTCTCCCGGTAAAGAACTTCCCCCTGATGTCTAATCTAAACCTTCCCTCCTTCAGCTTAAAACCATTCCTCCTTCTCCTATCACTGTCTACCCTTTTGAAAAATTGGTTCCCCTCCTGTTTATAATCTCCTTTTATATACTGGAAGGCCGCTATGAGGTTCCTGCCACAGCCTTCTCTTCTCCATGATGAACAAACCCAGCTCCCTCAGTCTGTCCTCGTAGGGGAGGTGCTCCAGCCCTCTGATCATCTTTGTGGCCCTCCTCTGAACCCTCTCCAACAGTTCCACATCTTTCCTGTCTTGGAGGCCCCAGATCTGGACACAGTACTCCAGATGGGGCCTCATGAGGGCAGAGTAGAGAGGGACAATCACTTCCCTGTCCCTGCTGGCCACCCGTCTCCTGATGTAGCCCAGGATACCGTTGGCCTTTTGAGGTGCAAGAGCACACTGCTGGCTTATATTCAGTTTTTTGTCCACCAGTTCTTTCTCAGGTGGGCTACTCTCAAGGATCTCTTCTACTCTGTATGCATATCTGGGATTACTTTGACCCAAGTGCAAGACCTTGCACTTTGCTGTGTTGAACCTCATTAGGTTCACATGGGCCCACCTTCCGAGTTTATCTAGGCCCCTCTGGATGGCATCCCTTCCTTCCAATGTATCAACTGCACCACTCAGCTTGGTGTCGTCGGCAAACTTGCTGAGGGTGCACTCAATCCCATCATCGATGTCATTGATGAAGATATTGAAGAGTACCGGTCCCAAGACAGACCCCTGGGGACACCGCTTGTTAGCACCTCCACCTGGGCATTGAGCCGTTCACCACAACCCTCTGTCTGCGGCTTTCCAGTTAATTTCTTATCCACCGAATAGTCCACCCCTTCAATCCATATTTCTCCGATTTAGAGATAAGGATGTGGTGGGGGACCATGTCGAAGGCCTTGCACAAGTCCCGGTAGATGACATCGGTCGCCTTCCCTTTGTCCACCGATGCCGCCACTCCATCGTAGAAGGCCACCAGATTGGTCAGGCATGATCTGCCCTTGGTGAAGCCATGCTGGCTGTCTCGGAACACCCCTCATTCCTCATGTGCCTTAGCATGTCTTCTAGGAGAATCTGTTCCATGATCCTTCCAGGCACAGAGGTGAGGCTCACCGGCCTGTAATTCCCTGGGTCATCCTTCCTCCCTTTCTTGTAAATGGGAGTGATGCTTCCCTTTCTCCAGTCACCAGCGACTTCGCCCTACAGCCACGACTTTTCAAATATGATGGAGAGCAGCTTGGCAACCACATCAGCCAGCTCCTTCAGAACCCCGGGCTGCATGTCATCCGACCCCCTAAACTTGTACACATTCAGTCTCATGAGGCGGTCTCAGACTTCCTCTGCCCTTACAGCAGGGAGGGGAAGGGGGGGGGTTTACTCCCTCTTTTCCCACCTAGAGATTCAGGGATGTGAGGTTTAGGGGCATGAGAAATACAAGAATCCTGGCTGCCAGTGAAGACCGAGGCAAAGAACTCATTTAGTACCTCGGCCTTCTCTGTATCTGTCATAGCCAGTTCTCCTTTCTCATTTACCAAAGGAGTTATGCTCTCTTTGGCCTATCTCTTCTGGCCAATGTACCTATAGAATCCCTTCTTGTTATTTTTAACATCCCTTGCCAAGTTAAGTTCCATCTGCACCTTGGCTTTCCTAATCCCCTCTCTGCAAGCCTTGGCAACATCCCTGTATTCTCCCCAGGTGACACGCCCTTGTTTCCACAGCCTGTACAATCCTTTCTTTTCCCTCAATTTGACCAGCAGGTCTTTGCCAAGCCATGCCAGTTTCCTGTCACTTCTACCCACTTTCTTATTCAGAGGGATGGAGAGCTCTTGCGCTCTCAGAAAGGCATCCTTAAAGAGGAGGCAGCTTTCCTCCACTCCTTTGTCTGTAAGGACAGCTTCCTAGGAAATCTCACCCAACAATTCCTTGCACAGCCTAAAGTTCGCTCTCCCAAAGTTCAGGGTCCTGACTCCACTCTTTGCCAGGCCCACATTCCTCGAGATCACAAACTCAACCATGGTCAGTGCAGCCCAGGCTGCCTCCAATCTTAATGCCTTTAATGATCTCTTCCACATTGGTGAGCTCCAGGGCCAGCAGCACGTCACCTCTGGTCAGTCTGTCCAATACCTGCATCAGAAAGTTATCATCCACAGTCTCCAGGAGTCTCCTGGACCTCTTGCACCTCGCCATGTGTTTTCCCAACAGATATCCGGGTGGTTGAAATCTCCCATCAGGATGAGTGCCTGTGAGCGTGATGCCTTGTCTTAGTTTCTAACTGAAACTTTCTCTCTCAGTGTCTGCTACAAGGCTGTGTTTTGGTTCTAGAAAGAAAACAAGGCTGATAACACCCGGCAGCGCTGAACAGAACCAAGGACATTTGTATGTCTCTGCCAGGAGAGTGAAGAGGCTAGGGGGGCTGCAGGGAGCTGGGAGGGGACAAGAACGGGGCACCTGACCCAAACTGACCAAAGGGATATTCCATACCGTATGACATCATGTAATATAAGCAAGGGAAGTGAGCTGGGAGGGCCCGTTTGCTTGGGGATTGGCTAAGCATCGGTTGCGGTCGATGAACGATTGCTTTGTACAATCGCTTATTTTGTATATAATTATCATTACTGTTATTTTACTCTATTCTCCTCTTTCTGTTGGTAAATAGTTTTATCTCAACCCACGAGTTCTACCTTATTTCTCGATTCTCTCCCCCATCCCAGCTGGGAGGAGGCGGGGGTGAGTGAAAGGCTGTGTGGTGTTTCCAGGCCTGCCAGCTCAACCCATAACATGCCTCCTGCAGCTGAAGGAAGAAGGCCTCATCAACAGGCTCCTCTTGATCAGGCGGCCGGTAGTAGAGGCACTATTGCCACCCTGGCATGTCATTATGCATACACACATCTAAATTCAGTCTGCCGTTAAAGGGATAGGAACTCAAGCCTCTGTTTATCTTTCTACTTTTTTCAACAAGTATTTTCAACATTATTCTTTTTATTATTATTATTATTTTTGTTATTTTGACATAACAGATAGTCTGTACCACTCTGAACTGTTCACTGACCTGCAGAGATCACCAAGACTGTCATCTCGCTTGGAAAATATAAATTTCCTAAAAAGACAGTATCGAAAGGAATCACTTTTGTTTTAAAAAGACAAATGTCTAGCTGAGGATTGTGTGAAGGAGGAGAGATAGACAACATTAAGAAATGAAAATGAATAACAAACTCTATACAGAGGACTTGCAAGGAAAAAAACAAAACACACTAAGAGATAGAGACAACTTGAAAAGGAGACATTTGTGCTAATGCTGAGCCAGTTTTAGATATTTTTACTACATTATCTGATATCTTTCCTCTGTGGGAGTGCTAAGGTAGCAATAACAATGTTTTGGGATCATTCTATTAGATCATAACAGGGTTGTTTGAAAGAGGAGGGCAATTAAACAAAGACATGCTTGCTTATAGTAATACAACTGTTCTTGTCAAATAATCTTAGTTAAGTCAGCTAAATGATTTCACAGCTGTGTATTGGCTCTTTTATAAAAACAGAGAAAGTCTGCTTCCTAAAATTAATGCATCTAGCAATCAATATCTTTGTCTGAAGCCAGGCAAATTGCCAGCAGGTACTGCATAAATTTCCTTGACTTCTCCCAAGAAGGTCTCTGAATTGTAATGTGTAGTTTTCAGGTGGTGACCTCCAGAGGCTGCAAATCATGCTGTATCATGGGCATACAGGCATCCTCAGGCTGACTGCAAGACACATTCACAAGACTTACAGAAATAGCAGAGACCCAGTGTGGCAGACAATACCAGCAGTCAGAAGCAGTTTTCTGGTATTCAGTAGAGCTGCACTAAAAGGAGAGGAGGCAGTGCTGATAGATGGGTAAGAAATGCAAGTTGATGACACCTGAAAGTGAAGACTGCAAACTAATACTGAGCCATACTGCATTTCCTTTTCCTGTGTGATTGCATATGCACTGTAACAGACACAAGGCACTCCACTACTTTCCTCACAAAAAAAGGTACATAGAGGAGCAACAGCACTCATGCTGGATTCTGGACACTGGCATCCAAACCTGCCTGACATTTAAGTCCAGCTGTGCATCTAACCCAGGTGTAGTTCAGTCTATTGAGACAAAGACCTGCCCTGGAATCATCAAGACACACAGACTTTGAATATAGTGGTCAGGGACTTTCTGACTCCCTGTCAGTGCAACTCTGTTGACAGTCTGAGAAAAATGATGAATTATATGATTTGCAGAACAAAAATAAATTTTGTCTTTTCTCTTTTTTTTATTTAACCTAATTTTGCCACAGTTCAAAATTTACAGCTTTTTTTAGTTTAACAACTAAAAAAGTTTGATTGATACATCGTAAAGGGTTAATAAAGGATATGTACAATATATACAACACGTAATCAAGAATCACAAGGCTACTTTTTGAATCACTGTAAGGATTGCTTTAATCACTGTAAATATTGCTGAACTATTGGTTTCAAATACAGTAACAACACCAGCGTGAAAGTATAGAAATTGTTCTGTAATACTGAATTTGACAAATATTCCCTAATCAGGTAGTGGAGTGCAGTACAAATACCAAGGCAAATTAGCTAGATAAAGAAAGGAAGAGAGTAAAAGCAACATGAAACATATTAAGTCCAATATTGAATGCAATTAGAAAGATCAGCAGTACATAAAATCTTCATTTCTTATGAAAGAAAAGAAAAAGCTTTAAATATGCAAGAAAAAATACAGTGGAACTCCAAATTTCTCTTTGTTAAATTTCAGTTACTTCTGGAAGAATCAGTTACGGTGCCCTTTCTCATGCATTGCTATAAGAACAATATCAAATGAATTCAATGGAATAACTATTGCAATATGGCACTATCAAGAAGGAGTCAGTGAAGAACAAGTGTATCCTGACCAGTTTGCAACTAACATCAAGGAAATGCCACAGGCATATCATCTGCAAACTCATTCTGAAATGTCTGGCAGTGTGGCTTTGAACAAGATAGAAGTCTCTGAGTATTGCAAAGACATTTATTTATGAGAAAAGACAAGAAGCGCCCTTTGGTAAGGATAGTCTAGTAGCAGCACCAGTAGAAAAATGAACTTGCCTTTCCCAACTTTGAATACTAGATTTTTGGGGAGACAAGTTTTCATTTTTCTTCATGTTATAGAAAAAAAGGTTGGGAAAAAAAGAACAGGTGGCAAAAGAGAACAGACAATTTGAAAATTATGCAAAAATAGTCAAGTGGATGTACTTCAAAGCTTGTACCCTTAGCTAAGAATGATTTCTTATCCAGATTACAAAGACCCTGACAATAGGGCTTAACAATGACAACGCACGCATAACTCTAACCATAGCAGTTTGACTGGCATTTCAGTATTACCGTATGCAACTGAGAGTCTTCCAATCAGTCAGAACAGTGGGATCCACCGATGAATCATGATCAAGTAGCTATTAGGCCAAGCAGTATTGTCAGAATTCTTCAATTTATGCAGCTTCTTTCAGATAACTGAGTCTTGAAGCTTCCAAATACCTAAAGGGTTCAATATCGAATAGAACATGTATTTAAGGAAAATTGTCCCCAAATTACCATGCTATTGTCATTTGTTCTTTTCCAGTTCACTTAAAGGGTGGAGTGGAGGCTATTTTTAAAATTCAATGCAAAAAAATTATAACTGAAATTTCTTTAGAAAAAAAGTTCGTTTAACCAGCTGCATCTCTCTTTTGTACTCTGCTCAGATGTTAACTTGAATTATAGCTTCCATCTTTCTCATGTTTTTTTGTTGTCTGTCATTTGCATTTTGGAAAACTTAGCCCAGTTTTAGGTTTGAGCTGCTTTATACTCCTTTGGCCAAATCTGAAGCCCTCCAAACTCTTCTGGAAAAATACCACATTCACAATTACTCTGGCAAGGTTCTGCCTGGATTCCTTTCAAGCAACACAAAAGCTGTGCAGCATGTTATTTAATGCCTTACCCTTTTCTCATTGAAGTCTGCTGCAGAGCTCCAACTGACTTTGCTAGGAGCAAAAAAGAAACCCAAATGCCAAACTGATTTGGCTACTGCTTTAATAAGGGGATTTTGCAGCATGTGGTATAATCCATCTTTGTACAAGCTCAGCACTAGGAAGACTATGCACCCTGACAGTGTGCTTTTCCCATGATCGGCTGGCCAGTTCTTGCCTGCCAGTGCATCCAGGAAGGAGTCTGCACTCAATTTGTCTGTCTGCAGTACTGCAAGTGCTTAGGAACACAGTAAGGAAAAGACTCTTGGATCCCAGAGAGGCAATAATGTCTAATGTGAGAATAAATGAGCATGCCAGACACAAGATTTTCCATTTCTCATCTGCTTGCCCATATAGAAGCCTGTCATGATCTTTTGCTCAAATGTTAAGGGAAAAGAACTGTGCAGTTGTTACAACCCAGATTAAAAATTGTGTTGTACAAACTGCAGTTGCACTTGGCAGACGAGAGTTATAAGCTCTTCATGTAGAAAGAATTTAAATTTTGCCACATAAGGTGGCTAAATATCTCCAGGACTAGTAAGGTGAAATAACCACACTTAGGGAAGAAGTAAGTTATAAGTCTTCGTCTGAGACCAAAACATAGCTTCATACCAGACACTATGAGAAAAGTAACTTCTGTTAGAAACTAAGACAGTCTCACACTTAAAAACTTGCCTGGGAATTCACTTATCCCACCAGGAGACAGGCTCATTGAAAGACAAGAGCGGTTCCCTTCCTGTGTGGATCCTTTTATATCTGTATGAAGAGAGAGAGATAGTGAAGGCAGAAATCAGGCATGTCCGGCTCTTGGCCTGTGGGCTGCACGTGGCCTGGGACAGATCGTAATGCAGCCCAGCCCCTGCCACCACACCATCTTGGCAGCGGCTCTTCCCCGATGGTTGGCCCAGCCTGGCCCCAGGCGTGCACCTATCACTCATCAACAATCAAAACATCAATGTGCTATTAACACTGTCTGTGGTGAAACCAGGACGAAGGGATGGTGCAGTGCAATGCTAACTCTACCTCTTGTACCTGCCACACATGTTCAGTCAAATCGAAACCCATGTTTATTACACATTATGTGTGCTGTTGCCACTTGGTGAGTAAAACACAGTGATTACTGATAGTAATATTTCAACCTACACAATGTCATCTCAAAAGAAAACGGAATGTAAAAGAATAAAAATCATGGATGAAGGAAGAGCATTCAACAAAAAATGCACAGATTAGTACTTTTTTGTCAAGGGAAATAATGCAGCACTATGCTTAATTTGCAAGGAGATTGTGTCAGTTTTCAAAGATTAAAATTTGAAAAGACCTTATATGCAGAAACATGCTGCCAAATTTGATGCCTATCAAGGAATGTTTCATCAAGACAAAAGAACAGAACTGAAAAATAGTATGCCATCTCAACTTTTTTTTTTTTAAAGTTACAACTCAAACAGACTTTACTATAAAAGCTAGATATGTGCTAGTAAACCTGTAGAAAAATCAAAGCCATTTACTGATGGTGAGTTTATTAAGCAATATATGGAAAGCATGGCAGATGTAATTTGTCCTGATAATTAAAAAAAAAAAAAAAATTCTGAAAGCAGTTTTTCTCATCAGACTGTAGCCAGGTAAATTGAAGAAACAGGAAAATCTATCAAAAGCAATTTTGAGAGCAAACTTTTTAATTTCGAATGTTATGCTTTAGCAATAGATGAAAGTACTGATGCTACAGGTATGACTCAACTTGCCATTTTCATTAGAGGTATTGATAAGGAATATAATGTCTCAGAAGAAATGGCTTCTTTGGTGCCGTTAAAAGACACAACTAAATCCCTTGATTTGTATGAAACAGAAAAAAATACATTAAAGTGATTTTCTTTAACCTTTGTCAGCATATCTGGTATAATTACTGATGGCACTCTGATGATGGTTGGTAAAAAAGAGGGACTTATAAAATTAATAGAAGGCAATGCAATTATTGCCAGCAACTCACATTTGATGAATTATCACTGCATCATACATCAAGGAAACTTATGCACAAAAACTTTAAAAATAGGTAATGTCATGCAAATTGTCATCAATGCTGTGAATTTCATAAAGTACAAGGGACTGAATCATCAACAGTTCCAGGAATTCCTTAAAAGTATGGAGGCTGATTATGAGGACACCATTTATTTTTCTGATGTGAGTCGACTAAGTTGTGGTGAAATACTAAAAAGATTTTATGATTTGCAAAATGAAATCTAGTCTTCTATGGAATCAAAAAGAAAATTTGTGCCAGAATATTAAGGCGAAAAATGGCTTACAGATTTAGCATTTCTGATGGATTTGACTGCTCACTTAAATGAGTTAAATATGCATCTTCAAGGTGAAAATCAAATAAACTATGCAATATTTCAAACCATAGCAGTGTTCAGAATGGAACATAAATTATGGTAAGCTCAGCTTTGGACTTCTTGCAATGGAAAGCTGTATTTCAAATGAAAATGAGGGAAATATTGAAAACTTCTTTTCCTATATTAGCAGATCATTTTTACAAAATATTTCAATTATTTATGGTACTCAACATCTTTGAATTTCACACCTAGAATGCTGTGACCAAGTCACTGCATTCTGACTTCCAATGAGGCTGCACATACTATCATTGTTTACTAAGAAGAACAACTATGGTAATAGTCTTACACAGATTCTCACTCTTGCTAATAAAAAAGATGTAATTTCTCTTAAAAAAAAAAAAAAAAGAAAGAAAGAAAAAGAAAAAAATGATGGAATTCTTTTCCTGGCAGTTTTAACTATTAATTCAAAGAACTCTTCCATCACAAATATGTTATGCCTTTTGCAAAACAATATGATTATTGTAAACAATAGTTTTACTGAGTGCTGTCAAGATCCTCAAATACTGTACAAATGTTACATTAACACAGCATGGTAATTAATAACTGTATTTGTGAAGTACAATTCTTCTGAAATGAATGGTGTTTGGGGCGCTGTAAAGCACATTTCTGAAATAGACTTTAAAATTAGCCAGGTTCCTTCTACAAGAGAAAATCAGTGGAACATTCCCCACTTCACGCACCAGAGAACGTTACAATCACAAATTGGACTTTGGAGCTACCAGGGTTTCTGCTTTTGCCACCCTACTCCCCACCCTCAACCAAAAAAATATCAATGAACACATAGAGACAAAAAAAAAAGACTTGTTGAACCTTTTCACAAAATCAAAGAATCATAGAGTTGTAGGGGTTGGAAGGTACCTCTGGAGATCACCTAGTCCAACCCCAAATAAAAGAGCCTAGAGAGGAATTCTGACTGAGAAACAGCTCCAGATGAAATAATTATCTTTTTCTGTCGACCATTACTATATGTATGTGTACAAAGCAGTTTAACCTTAAGACTCCCAAAACTATCATGAAAGAGGCATCATTTGCGGTAGTAAGCTAGTGCATTGCAGTATTGTGATCATGAAAGATATGCCATCAGTACGAGAAATCTTGCCTGTAGAGGGTATTATATCAGTTGTCTTGTTTTCCTTATTAACCTCATGCAAATACGAAATCAGACTGCTGATCCAGCACTACAAGGGCACATCACTTTCCCAAATGTGCAATAAAACCAACATTAATTAATTTTATTATCTGTCTCCTAGAGACAGGATGAAAGGGTTAGAAAAATGTGGGTACCTCCAGTTAAAGAGGCGTTAACATGTATGCAGGGAGCAATGCAACCTGATAACCACTGACTTAGTGAGCTTGAATCAGCCATCAATTGTACTATGCTTGTTTGTATATAACTGCAAACTGTATTAACTAGTGGCAGTGGAAAAGAATGACAGCTACAAGTAGTGCTGACTGGGAGGGAGCAACAGTAAACTGTGGATTTGGGATCCACTTAACACATTTTAAAGTAATGACTTTTCAGTGAAGACGTAATCTTCAGAACAATCTTCCCTTCAATGGGATTGACTTTATCTCTCCTCCAGAGAAAACAGAAGTGGGTGGTAATAGTTTTAGGGTCTGTTTTGTGTTATTAATGAACAGAATGAAAAGAAAATATCACAAATGAGAAAGTGAATATCCACAGGCTCTGCTATTACCAGGATTCCAGACACAAATTCATTGCAAGAAGAACGATGCTACTGATATTCATGTAGAGACAGTCAGAGGAGAGCTGCTCAGTCGTGTGATTAGAGTGGATGAAGCAGGTAAGCAGACATTACTTTCATCCATAATAATCAGATGTAAGTAAGAGGAAATGACACGTTTAGAACAGGAAATATAGACAAGAAGACTCATGGGGAAAAAATAAATAATTGGAAATTTTACATACTTATTAGTAAGGGTTTTTTTTGCTGGTTGAAACTTTTAGTCACATGCTCACATGGCTGCTGAGTGATGTATACACAATCAATATACAGAAAGTATTCCTTTCATTGATGTATTTGAAGTTTCCTAAATTCAATAGTCACATATGTCATTTCAAAATGAGAAAAATATTATAAAAGGAAACATTAACTTGATTATTCAAATGAGATTATAGTTTTATTCTATTATTTTCTTTTATTATTGTAGATACAATGTTCCAGTCTCTTCACTACCTCTAAGTCTTGATCTCCAAGTAGAACAGTATGAATTATAATAGTATAATAACTATGGTGGTTTTGCATAAAACTGAAGCTACATTATCTAGCTCAACTCTTAGATTAACTGAATAAAATGAAATAGAAGAAAAAGAAGTTAAGATTGGAAATAATAACACTGACTGCTTAGTCACACGGCTTGAATGTGACACTATTTGTTCACAAATTACGAGTTTAAAAAAAAATGTAAGTAGATAAAAAGTGATTGGGCTCATTGATTTTCATACTGAAGCACAGTGGGTAAAGGGAGCAGTTAAATTCCCTAATTCGATAAGAATAAACTTTTCTTGTACGGAACAAATTTAATTATTGAAATAACTAAATAATGTGTGAAGATAACAGATAGTGTTAGATGTTGACTTTGAGACAATTTATAGATAAGGATGTGAGTGAAAATGCCGTGCTCTGTCTCCATTATAACAAATACCTTGTTATTCAATATTTCTTTTCAACTTTGAATGGTGCCTTACAAGCATACCTGTGTATAAAAATAGGTTATCACACATCTGAAACGTTAGGAAAAGTGAAGTTTGAAGCAGGATACTCAAATGAAGGTCACAATGAGGTCACCAGGTGCGCTAGGCCATACAGCAAGACCCTCTGCTAAGTTTCCCACTCATTCTTGTGACATTTTCCAGGGATTTCACTGGAAATACAAGTGAAGCAAGAAATATGCCTGAGTATCTATAAGAATTGCAAAGTATGTTATTTAGTGATTAGAAGCAATCTTTTCTATCTCCAATTAGTCAGATACAATGTTTTAGCATATTCTGACCAGGACGGTAGCTGGCAATGTGCACAGCCTGTTTGAACTGTCTCAACAAGTCTCCAGTACAGAGCCTGAGAGATGATAAAGATCTCCCATAAAATTATTTATCTGTACTGCACAGATTGAAGAAAGCTCTGTCCTTTTTATCTGGGATAGTTTAATCAGATGTCTTTGAATATGCTGGATAGAATAAAGCAAGCTTAATAAACATGCAATGGTTGAAAACTTCTTTGTAATACCTCAATATTTGTTTCCCTTTCTTTTCTTAATGCCTTTGAAAGAAACCGTTTGAAGCTCTGTGGTGTCTGAAGTTCTCCTGCACTGAAGTATGTGTAGAGATGAGAAGAAAAGCCAAGCTGACTATTGTGATCATGCTTTTCTTTTTGGCTTGAGAGATAAGGCTCCACAGAAATCTGCTATGTGGTACTGAATTTAAGAAGATGAGCAAGGCAATGGCTTGAAACTTCAGGCTTTCAATAATGCTGCTATATTTATATGAAGATATAATAATAGTTAGGAAAAAGCCTCTGCCCCAGTAAAAAAAGGAGGGACTAATCCTGTACAACAGAATACAATGGGAGTTTTGTTATTTACCTCAGTGGAATCAGAACATAGTGTAGAGAATAGCATCCTAAGTTAAACATACACAGAAATGAAGGTTAAAAAGACACAGCACCAATGCCTCCAATACTCGTATATTGAGATTTGTTAGTTTTCTATACCACTTTTCTCTTTATCTCTACAGTTCAAAAATTTGTACTAAAAAAAACAGTCAGGCCTTTTTTTTTTTTTTCCCCAAATGAACTAGATTCTGATTTTGCTTGTGTTTAGTAAGTCATTACCAAGAGGGACCTCATCAAAATAAGTAGTTTTACCTGCATAAATATCCACATAACTTATATATATGCATATTTATGCATTATGTATCTACACAGTTAGTTTTCTTTTTACTTATTTCTATATGTATACATAAATGACATATTGGAAGTAAAATTGTTTTATATGTCTTACCTGACATTTAAGTTTTCTAACTTGTGATACAACCATAGACAGTATTATATAAAGAAAGAAGTTCTAATTTTATATTAGTTTTCACATTTAAATGAATATTTTAACAACTTAATCATTCATAAAGTATGTAAACAACCAATGATTCAGCAGTAATTCATTTTCTACATTGTTTGAATGATTTTGGTCAAATCCAGGAAGAGAAAACAGACTAGAAATGGCTAACATGCAGCACACAACAATTTGACCAAGACTTTTCAGTCTTGTCTGTGTGCCATCTTAATAATTCAACGTAAGAAATTTAGCAAACAAAATTTTACTAAACAATAAATAGTTTAAAAATCATCTTTATGGCATACAACTAACTTTTTTACCGTTCTGTGACTCATTTGGGGGTGTCTAATGTTTCTTTACAAAATTATGATAGAAGCATGCATGATATGATAATAGAAAGTGATTGTGTGCTATTTCTGCAGTTTTAAAACTAGTCTAGTTTTCTTCAGCTACATCTTAAGATTTTTTACTTGAGGATGTATTTCCTGAAATAAAGGAAATTCCATTTAAACACAAGAAAAAATGTTTTTACAGTAAGAGTAATTTAGCTTTGGAGCTGTGTGCTCTGAGAAGTTAGGGACATGGCACAGAGGGCACAGAAGGACCCCTCTGTTCCTGCCCAACCCCAGAGTTGCCCCCACCCTGGCCCAGGACCACATTCAGACCTTCAGTCCCTGCTGCAGTGAGGCTGTAGCAAGGCGGATCTGCAGCTTCCCACAGCCTTGCCCTGCTCAGCCATGAGCCTCACCAAGCCAGGCTCACCCATGGGCCCATGTCCCAGACCACTCTCAGCTCTCCCTGTCCTGATGCTGGAGATGTCGCAATGCCCCTCAACTGCCTTGCTCCTGGCTGGGAATGGGACAGGCGCTGGCTGCCCTGGGGGTACCTGAAATCTATTACACTGCAAGGCAAACACGTTTCTCTCCATGTTCATTAACAGCTCCTTTATTGTTATTTATCTGTGGCCAGCAAAGCTGCATAACAATATTCCTTCTTTGTGCCTGGTTGACAAACTCTATAAAAAGAATAAATATTTTCATTTAATAAAAAGAGAAAATAAATACTAAACATCTTTCTTGCATATGAATAATGTCTTTGGCATACAAATTGTCACTGCTTACATGGAGAACGACCTAGCCCTGAGCGGTCACATAAATAAAAAGCCATTGTGAAAATAAAGTAAAAGAAGTACAAGGACAAATAACCCATGTGTCTGAAACTGAACAATGTCTGTCATACGAACAGCAGCTCCCCAAGACCAGCCCCTTGCCTGCAGGTGACTGCTGCTATTCTGTAAGACAAGCTTGTACAAGACATATTGAGCACACCACTTCAGGTTTTCAAGCCCTGTCTATGCTGAGAGAATTGCTTTCTGTACCTACAATGAAGGAAAGTATATTTTGACTGCCACGATGTATAAGATGTTCAGTACGTAAGAAATGTTTTTTAACTCCACCCTCACTGATATTTTACAGACAGAAGTTTTGGAAAAAGATTCCATTTTAAAATGGAATATCCAGTGAATATTTACAAAAGAGAATGTTTACTAAGTTTATTTTCAAATGTTTTTAATGAGTCTATGTAAAACACCCATGTTTTCAGCAAGGCAAAGATATCTGATGGTACACAGAATTTATAAACGCTGAAAATGATCAAGGAATTCCAAACTGAAAGAAGCATCCATTTTTTTGCAAGTGAAGCCAAGTAAGAAGAAAGTAAGTTTTAGACATGTTTATAGTACCCTCTGATGGAAATAGGAAGCCACAACACTTATTTCCTAAAATGTAAAGACAGCAAAGACACGTTTTGACATTTGTAATTTCATACAAAACTAAAATCAAACTTGAATTAAAAGAGTTTAGAAGATTTTTACAGGGGGAAAAAAAACAAGAAAAAATAATAGAATAGCCTCTTATTTATTTTTAGCTTCCTCAAGGAACCAAGCAAAACACAAATACGAATTCTTTCTAGTTAATTAGGGAGAAACATTCCCAAAGATATACTTTTTTGTTGTTTTCTTTTTGTATCATACATATCTGTATTTCTATTTTCTAAGAATGGGAAGCATGTTATTTTTTACAATTTCTTTATTAGATAACCTGTTGGTATTTATCACACTTGTTTGTACAGAAGAATCATTAATATCCCTCAGAAACACAGGTCAAAATTACAGAATGTCAGGGGATTTCCATTAACATGAAAATTATCAGAGAATTGTTTTCAACAATATTTTCAAACAATATTTTTAAAAATATCAGAGCAAACTAGTCATTGTTTCTCTCCTCCTCATATAACACTTCAAAATTAACTCCATCTGCATGTTTAGAAAAGCTTCCTTTTAAAGAAACAGTGCATTACTTTTGCTTGGTTGTGGTAGATAGGCCCTATTCGACAGAGCATTCAAGCTGATGAAATCTTTTCTCCTCTAAGAAAATATCATAGATGATTAACTAAACTTCTGAGAGTTGTGAGCAAATTGAAACTTTAAACATACTGCTTATTGTCATTGAATCAGGAACAATATGTTATATTTATGATCAACAACAAATATCTGAAATTCTTAAAATCCAGTTTAATAATAATTAGAGTGAAGAAATATTTTTTCTTTTGATTTGAGCTCATGATGCTTCCAACAAGCATTGTTATACTGATTACATTGGGAAATGTACATCTATTTACCCACAAGTTATTGACACAAAGCAAAAAACATATTTCACAGAATCACAGAATTGTAGGGATTGGAAGGGACCTCTAGAGATGATCAAGTCCAACCCCCCTGCCAAAGCAGGTTCCCTAGGGCAGGTCGCACAGATAGGTATTTTACTCACGTTCATGTATTCCAGCTTCATAGTGGGCAATTATTTTAATTCAAAGAATAACTTTTGTACAATCAGCTGCCAGCCTATAGGACAAGACTTCAAATAAGCTGAAGATGATGATTTTGGTGTTGTGGCCACACTTATACACTGTTGGTTTGGATGTCCCTCCTAGTCTTGTCTGAGATATAGTGAAGAAAACCTCCACTGGGATTTTCTAAAGATGTTCGTAAGATTCTAAGAAATCCTAAGAAACCCTAAGAAATCACTACTGTTTCATAATTTAGCTGATCTCTCAGTCAGCACTAAAATAATTAAGATGCCATATGCTGTATTTTTTCTGGCTCAGTGAGCAGGGCCAGGCCCTCCAGGAAACTGACAAGCACCAGGATAGGTGCAGGGAAGAAGTGGAAGCCTGTACCTAAGAGCAAGGTGGAGGACTGTAGCCAGACTCTAGCACAGGAGCAAAATTTTAGATCAGCAAAAATACATTGTTAAATGCACACTAACAGAGAATTGCCCATCAGCATATATTTACCTCCATGTCTATCTTGCATTGCAAGATCTAAAAGTGGAAAGATCAATCAAAACATACATCCTACAGGCTTACCTAATCCATTTGAAGGTCAGCAGAAGAAGGGAAATGCACTAAAAATTTACTTTTTGCTATTAAATACAGTTCTGTGAAAGAAATATGACAGAAAATAAAGCAGATGAGTGATCAAGTTCTTTAGAAAGTGGTCAGCAAAACAGCATTAACATGAATATTTGAATTAATGAAAACTGAGTATGCAGAAATCCTGGGAGCCTTGGAGTTCCTAGGAAAGGTACAACTGTGACTTCATTCAGTCAAGCTCAAGTCGTTTAATCTTGGTTATGAGTTCATCACCATAGAAGGTACATCTGGAAAATTAAATTAAGGAAATACATTATCTGTGGAAGGGCTTGTAAAGATCTCAGCAGAACTAACTCACTGAAATCTATGAGTATAAATATTTGGAAAGGCACATCATTTTCAGTTATAAGATAGGCATTTAGGAAAAGAGGTTACTATATTAAAATGCTATATGGGCTAGAGAGTAGAACTGACGCTGGTCTTACATATTTCTGTTAGAAGTGCATGTGGGAGCCACAATCATCAGTAAAACTTCATTACTCTAGGTCCTACATAAACACATCACATACTTGAAAGATATGAAGAATTAATAAACTAGATGCTCTAAACCTGGAACAAAGCAAGAATTTCCCCCTTTTTACAGGTAAAGGGATAAAGCAAATAGTTTGAATGATTTGTTAAAGATTGAAAAAGATATCTGTGGTAAAGCAAGGAATTTTATCATAAATTCACGAGAATCATTACAGTAAATCATAGTAGAATCTAGAATATCCTGTGTTGGAAAGGACTCACAAGGACCATCAAGTCCAGTTCCTGGCTTCACACAAGACTCCCTGAAAATCAAACCGTATTAATATTATGTTTCAGTTTATCACAAACACATTATACAGGTAGTTCCTTTTCTAATAACGTAAGGAAATAAATTCCTTCCATATTGCAGTTTTACTCTGAATAAGAGTAAAGGAAATTTTCCTTATCAGCTCAATAAGATTTAGATCAGTGTCCTGGTGTTGGCTGGAGTAGAGTTAATTTGCTTTGTAGAAGCTTGTATGATACTGCATTTTGAATTTTTTATTAAAATGGGGGTGATGACACAGAGATTTTTCAGCTGTTACAGAGCAGTTCTTACACATATCCAAGGACTTTTCTACTTCTCATGCTGCCCCTCCATCCAGGAGCTGAGGATTCACAAGGAGCTGCCAGGGGACATAGCCAGGAGAGCAGACTCAGACTGACCAAAGAGATATCCCATACCATATGGCATCAAGTTCAATAACAAAAGCTCAGATAAAGAAGGAGGAGGGGAGGAACGTTTGAAGTGACAGTGTTTGTCTTCTGAATAAATTATTATATGTGATGAGCCCTAATTTCCTGGAAGTGGCTGAGCATCTGCCTGCTGATGGAAAACAATGAATGAATTCCTTGTTAGCTTTGTTTGTACACGCAGCTTTGACTTTGCCTAGTAAACTGTTTTTATCTCAACCCATGAGATCTTGCACTTCTACATTTCCAGTTCTCTCCCCCATCCAGTGTGCAAGTGGTCGTGTGGTACTTAGCTGCCTGTCAGGGTTACACTACAACTATCGGTCTATTGAAAAGTCTGATCAATAAAAATTACCACTAAAAATATAATCTCTTAATTTCACAGATTGCTAGAGAATAGCTTCATCGTCATGTATTTAAGTTACAATCTAAATAATGGACAAGGGCACAAGTAGTTTTAAGACTGATTGTTAAAACAAGATTGTTCATTGGCATTTACATAATTCATAAAACATAGAGTCTTATGAAATTGATAAACAGGTGTGATGCTTCTAAAATAAGCACACTGTTATATAATATATATCTTAATTTTTAATGTAATGGACAGCAGTGCATAAAAACAAAATCAATACATATCATTATGCTGTATTTCCCTGAGTCTTGAAGTTGGTATGCTCCTGTAACCAACATCCTCCATTTTAAATTGCGTAAATGCTACTTAAACCAATCTTGTAGAAATATTCATGTAACACTTCCACTTTTACAACTCAGAAGTCAAGAGATTAGTATTTATTTCTCTGAAGAAAAAGACCGTTTTTAGCTTTCAAACTAACAGGAAACATTTTTCATCTCCTCAAATCCCTGTTCTTTGGTTGAAATGATATATTCATCTCTCTCCACATTCTATAAAAGGCCCTGAGAGCTAAGCATGAACTGCACCTCTTCTTCAGTAAGAGATCAGCATGAAGTAAGGAAACAAAAATTTTGTCTCCATCTATACCAGCAAACTGAACTAGAGCAGGTAACAAACTAGTGCATGGACAGGTCATAATTGGTATTTTTAAAGTGTTAACATCCTTCCTGACTTTGTTTTGGCCTGTGATAGCTGGCCCTCAGCAAGGCAATGCAAGTCAGAAGAGAGAGATCACAGGCAGGTAACTCTATAGGATCCAGGAGATTTCTGTAGCTTCATCAAGACAGATTTACTGGTGGAGAACTCTCAACCTGATTTATTTCTGAACTTGTTCCCAAACTGCAAACTTAGGCTGGACTAAGCACTTTGAGAAGAAAATACAAAGGAATTAAAAGCACAGAGTTCCATGCAGCTATTGCATTATTTGTGCTCAACCTTTTGCCTTCCATTTAAAATAAAATCTTCTGATATGCGGATTGCCAGTCAGACCTCAGACCTCTTTTCTTTCCCACATAAAATATGGGATTTAGTGTCATCCTATCTCCTGAAATATATGTGAAATACATTTCTGACAAATTGTTTATGTATATGACAAACAATAAAATGCTCACCTTAGTTCTAGGCTGTTAGAAGGGAAACAAAGTGAAGTTTCCCAGGCAAATGTAACAGAATCCATCAGGTCATAGGAGAGCCTGTGCAGATTGACTAAAGTACAACAAAGGAAAGGAGCTCAGAAAGTGGAGTAACACATGTTTCAGTAACAACCAGCTAAGAGTACTTCTCCATTTCACGTATTTAGCACCTTTGATGTTCTTTAAAGCACTGGGACAGCACGTTAGATTAGCTTCCAGGGTGTGTCCATCTTGTGTGACGGACGCATAGGAAATGACTAATCCAACTCATATTGTTTTTCTTCTGTAAAAGTGCTGATAAACTCTCCATTAGGAGTGAAAGCCCCTCCAGGCTTTGTCAGTCTCATTGCTATTTAGTCTTAAATGAAGTATGTCTTATCAATTCATTCCATGCCATGACTCTGGTCAAGGTTAGATGAGGGTCTAGCTACAAAAGAGCAGGAGGTAGTAAGAAGCATTATTTTTCCTTGGCAGACTAAGAAAGCACTGATGCAGAGGTAGCAATTCTTTACTGCAAACGCATTCCCCAAGATATATTTTCTTTATTCATCATGAGAACATTTACATTTTTCAGTAACATTTTTAAATGCAGGAAAGTTATATTAGGCTTTCTCTTTCCTATACTTTTTAAAGATGAGATTAAAGCAAGGTTTTTATGTTTTTTTAGTAAATCCTGTTTACGGAAACTATATTTAAATCAATGCCACTACTTTTTCAAATGTCTTTTACTCAAAGAAGAAAATGAGTCACATGGCAAAATTATCCTGAATGCTGTTGTCAGTGGAGATGAGCCAGTCCTCCTACTGTTTGTTGATGCATTTGTCTAGTGAAGGAAGAAAAAAAGAGGAAAAAAACCTTCTCTGGGGAAATGATCAGATCATAATAGTTGTTTTAGTGGGTTTTGTTTAAAAAAAAAATTGAATATAAATTTCTTCTTGAGAAATATGTAACAATGATCCAGCCCCACTCTGTGCTTTCTCCTGTGGCAATCAGTCTAAGTAATTGTTTACATGTACACTCTGCTTCCTGATTAATCAGCTATTGGGTACAGAAAACCCACCAACTATAACTGGGGTAAACTTCTACACGTGAAGTATAATAATGCCAGCAAACTGTTGCAGCTTTTGAGAACAGCCACTTTCTGCTACAGGGAAAGCTACTACACGTTTTATTTCATAGATTTCTAGGCCAAATTGCCACCTGAATGCTGTGGGATTGTGATCAAAGTTGTCAACAGGATTTCATCAGGGGTACCTACTTTGTGCTAAACTACCTTGTACAACATGATTGACTTCTGCAACCAAACAGAAAACACAGTGAAAGTTGTTTCAAGTGATGTCTGGCATTAATAGAATCTATTAATAGAATTAATGGAAGTTGCTAGTTTTAAAGTTTCGTTCTTATTTAGGATTAGGTTATGCTGTCCTTACTAACACTGAAGTAGGCTTGACAGGTAGACCTCAGTACTTTTCATAGCTTCAGTTCACTAAGTGACAAAACTCTGTCAACAACAACAACAACAAAAAAAAATAAAAGAATTAAAGAAGTCATTTTCATAAAAATATCTAAAACATTTTTCCAAAATAATTATTTATTTTGAACATCTATAGTTTAGAATTTTTATCCTTGCTGTCCTGGTAATGTCTTAGAATCATGAACAAGTGGGAAATGATATTAGAATCAGAGATCTAAGTATCAACCAGTCCTGCAAGTAAAGCAAAGCTTTCTATAATCTGATCTCTGAATACTAGGGGAAATGTATGAAATTGTAACTCCTGGTCCTTTTATTGTCCCATCTTCTGCCATCATTATTACATCATTATTATAAGCCAACCAGATTCTGCTTTGATACACCCTCTTTTATCACCTATTTACAAAGATGACATGGAAATAATCATAATTCATCAGCAGAATCCTAGCAACGCGCTCCTATTAGGTTCTTTCTGCATCAATATTGTGAAAGTCCAGTTGTCCAAAGAAGTTATGGACACCTGAATGATATTACCAAAGAAATATCAATATCATGAAATGAAGCAATGGTCAGATCTTAAAACATAGAACAGCTTGAGTTGGAAGGGACCCCAAGGATCATTAGGTTCCAACCCCTCTGCCGCAGGCAGATTTGCCAGCATCTAGATCTGCTACTAGATCAGGTTGCCCAGGGCCCCATACAGCCTGGCCCTGAACACCTCCAGGGACAGGGCACTCACAAGTTCTCTGGGCAGCCTGTGCCAGCACCTCATCACCTTCTCAGTAAAGAACTTCCCCCTGACATCTAATCTAAATCTTCCCTCCTTTAGCTTAAAACCCCTTCTCCTGTCACTGTCTACCCGCATAAAAAGTTGATTTCCCTCCTGTTTATAATCTCCTTTTACATACTGGAAGGCTGCAATGAGGTCTCTCATCAGCCTTCTCCAGGCTGAACAAGCCCATCTCCCTCAGTCTATCCTCACAGGGGAAGTGCTCCAGCCCTCTGATCATCTTTGTGGCCCTCCTCTGGACTTTCTCCAACAGTTCCACATCTTTCCTGTGCTAGGGACCCCAGATCTGGATGCAGTACTCCAGATGGGACCTGTAAGAGACCAATAGGAAACTTGACTCAAGAACTCAAGCTAGAGAGGGAAGGTGAGGGAGCAGACTGGGTCCTGCGGAGGCAGAGCAGCAAGCTGTTCTACCCACTTCCTTTTACGGCAGCTTACTGAGGAGGGGGGCTGCATGGTTTTGCAGAAAACTCCTGAATCTTCTGGAACCCTGCGTTGTGCAGGCACAGGGGAGTTGCCAGCCTGAGGGCGGTCTCTGATCATCTGGTCTGTATAAAGGCGAACACACATGTTCTGCCTTTGTCATCGATCCACCACCCACAGTGATCAACCTGCCACCCGTGCATGAAGCCTCTGTCGACCCACCACCCACAGTTGAATGCTGGATCCAAGGATGTGGTGAAAACCTGTCCCTTCTGCTCCTATTTTCTTTTCTTTCCTTGTTTCCTTTCCTCTTGATCTCTTTTCATTATTTTCCTTTACTAGTCATAGCCTAATTTTGCCTATAAGTAAGACGCCTGTGCTGAAGTGCCTGTTTATCCATAATGCTTATTGTGGTTGTTGTTAGGATGTTGCCCAATTTTGCCTTGAAAGTGTGGACCAGTTGTGGTCATTGAAGTATATAAATTGTTTTGTACCATTCCTCTGAGTCATTGTCCGACTCCATCGCTGCCCTGACCCTGACTGTCCAGGGTGTGCCTTGTTCAGTGGGATAGCAAAGATTCACCTTCCTCGCAACCCACTGAGTGGGACGAGACAGGGCCTCACAGGGGCAGAGTAGAGAGGGAAAATCACCTCCCTGTCCCTGCTGGCCACCTCTCTCCTGATGGAGACCAGGATACCATTGGCCTTTCAAGCTGCAAGAGCATACTGCTGGCTCATGTTCAGTTTTTCATCCACCAGGACCCCCAGGTCCTTCTCAGCTGGACTACTCTCAAGGAGTTCTTCTCTCAGTCTGTATGTATATCTGGGATTACTTCAACTCAAGTGCAAAATCTTGCACTTCACTGTGTTGAACCTCATTAGGTTCACACAGGCCCACTTTTTGAGCTTGTCAAGGTCCCTCTGAATGGCATCCCTTCCTTCTGTTGTATCATCTGCACCACTCAGCTTGGTGTTGTCAGCAAACTTGCTGAGGGTGCACTCAATCCCATCATCGATGTCATTGATAAAGATGTTAAAGAGCACCAGTCCCAAGACAGACCCCTGGGGGACACCATTCATGACCAGCCTCCACCTGGACACAGAGACATTTATCACAATCCTTACTGTAGCCTTCCAACCAATTCCTTATTCACTGAATAGTCCACCCTTCAAATCCATATCTCTCCAATTTAGAGATAAGGATGTGGTGTGGGAAGATGTCAAAGGCCTTGCAGAAGTCCAGGTAGATGACATCGGTCACCTTCCTTTTGTCCACCGATGCCGTCACTCCATCATAGAAGGCTACCAGATTGGTCAGGCATGATCTGCCCTTGGTGAAGCCGTGCTGGCTGTCTCGGATCACCCCCTCCCCCCTCATATGCCTTAATATGTCTTCCAGGAGGATCTGTTCCATGATCTTCCCAGGGACAGAGGTGAGGCTCACCAGACTGTAGTTCCCCAGATCCACCTTCCTCCCTTTCTTAAAAATGAAAGTGATGTTTCCCTTTCTCCAGTCACCAGGGACTTTGCCTAACAGCCACACATTTTCAGATATGATGGACAGATGTGGAGATGTAGAGATCTGAACTTTGATGACCACTGACCACAACACAACATTAGATAGGCTTAACCAGCCTGTCAGGAAAACCCAGAGGTGTCATTCCCACAATGACCTGTTAGCAGGTTATACTTACTGAGGTTCAACAACAGTTCATGAAAAGGGAGGATACACTGGAGAAGATTCCCTTTTTCTGAAACTCTGCTGTCAAGAAATCTCCATATACCAGCTAGCTGCTTCCTAGGAAAGCTAATTAGGGAAAATAGGTACATGTAACAATTAGCCACTGCACTGGGCAGCCTCAGAGTTCAGAAATCCTATATAATCTGTGTTTGTTGACGCATCATAACACAGCATGAAAAAGGGAGAATTGGCACTACAGCAGTTAAGTGCTTATAAATACTTTAGCTGTATATTGACTTGTTGCATGAGATTCCCCGATGGACGAAACAAAAACAGTTGATTTAAGGAAGGCCCAGGACTGGCAGAGATGGAGAGCTTGCAAGGTGGGGAAGGAACAAGGACAGTGCTCCAAGACCTAGTAACAGGTCTTGCCTTCCTTCTGCTCATCTGCCACAGGATTTATCAACCCTGCGTTTACTCAAACACCAAAACAAAAACTAAACCTTTAATTGTTCTGAAAATATTTGTTTTGAAGAAAAAAAAAGCTAAAAGTATTAGAGGCTCAAATTAATATTCTCTGTTAATGCTCCTTATATTATTAAAATTCAGAAATTATTTTTCTTGAAAGTAGCTGTGCTCATGGTAGGTACATATAAAATGTATATGATAAACAATGCTTGCTTACCCATAAGTGGACAGATTTTTTGATCTGATCACCTGATTTATTTACAAAAGTTTGGCATATGCGTATATAACTGATAAGGTATCAAAATGTAAATTCTTTCACACAGATGGATACCTACCTGAGTGAAATCAAAAAGTGCAATTATAAATAATGTTAGATTTGGATATAAAACATAAAATAATTGTCTCTAAGGAAAAAGTTGCTGATCTAATAGAAACAGAAAAATAAAACTGATTCTTCGTCTTTTAAGCGTACAGCATTACACAAGGGATGAATTAACTCTGTGTGCATATCTCTGTGTGTATGTGTATATAATTAATATTTAACAAAGTGGAAAATGAGCTCTAGTGACATTTGTTGCAACAGTTTAAGAAACTACTTTCCATGTCTGTTCCAAAGATATTGTGGAGGACAACAGCCTAATTGCAAAGTCATCAGAAATGAACATGTGCCTGAGCTATAGCACAGTCGCATACCCCAATACAACATTGGCAAAAATAGAAGAAAATTTAAATATTCCAACCTAAAGATGCAAAATGCAGGAATTTCATATGAATCTTTATCCTTTTATAGGGTTTGTCGCATCTCAGCTGGGTATAGGTGTCAGGAAATGCAGCTCTGTGAAGCTATTAAATAGCAACCAGGCTCTGTCATTCTTTTGAAATATTACTAAAGTTTCTTCAATCTATTATTAATTCAAAAATCTTGATTTTTTCCCTTAATTTTCTTTAATTTCCCTCACTTTTTTTTCATTTTTCCTTTTTTTTTTTTTTATTTTATTTTTAATTTTGGCTTTAACTTCTGCCTTATTGTAGCACTGCTTCCATTAATACATAGAATGCTCTGAAAGTAATGCCTTCTATTTATTTCCATAGAAACTGCAACAGATACAAAGAGCAATACAATAGCGCTATTTGGTAGAGCAAATTCTCAGCTACAAAACACTATTTTTCAACACAATCACAACCATTAGCTATGCATTTTTGCCAGTGGTGAACAAGAGCCTGCATGCCGCACTCATAAAAATCTGCACCAGCAGAGGTGACCACTGTCAGGGTCACCACTGCTGAAATGCACCACCCACTGTCTCACTATGATCACACTTACTATGTGGTCTCCAAAAACATTCAGCAAGTGTTGATGAATGTCAATGGGTACCATTTTTTCTTCAGGGAGGAGTCCAGTTCCACACCTTTGCTTCATATACATTTCCATGTGAGACATCATTTTGTCAGACTGCCCCTGTGCTGCCATCTGTCACACAGAAACAACATGTAATGGAATTTTGGTGAGAAGGTTCAGCCTCTACTGCCATACCACCAACATCTGCCTCTGATATTGTAGGCCAACATAATAAAATACAAGGCATTGCTTTCAGGGCAACCCTTGGAATTATCTTAATTTTATGAATCGATAGCAAATACTGTTTTAAAAGCTTACAGTGAAACGATTCAGTAAAACTGACTGTTAATCACAAGTATATTTTAATAAATCAATATCTTCTCAACTAAATAAATCAAATTAGATATGTCCAGCTACTATTTTGCCTTGTTCTAAAATGGACATTAAAAGGTAGCTGCAAACTACAGATGCTACAGGTTGTTTCTTGCATAATTTTGTAGTAAGTTTGGGTGTTTTCTAAGACAGAGAGATCCACTAGCAGCAGGGAAAACTCAGGAATGAGACATTGTAGCTAGAGAGAGCACAAGGAATTTGAAAACCAGTGATATGTTAATTGTTCACATATTTGAATGTCCACCTAAACCTCCAAGAAAATGTAATCAGGTCAAAGCTAAACAAGGGAGACCTCTATACAAAGAGGAATAAAACATCTATATTGTCACAGAATTAACTGGGAGGGGAATACTGGGAGATGGGACACAACATTAATTCAAGTTCACTGAAATACATTTTATTAATCTTGATGATTAGCAGTAAATACGAGCTGTTCCACAAAGGAATTAAAACCAGGAGCAAGGAAGATGGGAAAACAGTCAGGGGTCACGTCACACAAGACCCAAACAAGAAGAGCCATGGGTTGTCATCAGATAACCAACATCGTCAACCAGTCTAGTGATCACAAGACAAGTTCTTAGGTCTGCAGTCAAATCAAGGTATGTCAGCAAGGCAAGATCAGGATCAACAAGCTACAAGGTGAGGCACAGGCATACCTACACCACAGCCCAGGCAAGGACCAAGCCTGAACTTAAATGCAGCCAAGGGACGGGGTTTGCACCGATGAAGATCCTGAATGAAACTTCTCACAGCTCTTTCTCACACAGCTCATTTCACAAAAATCTAATCCAAATTTACACAGTGACACAATATCTAAGAAAGCCTTGAAGACTGCCAACTAAACTGCAAGGAAAGGGGAACAGATCGTAGTGTCTGCTGATACATTCAGGGCCATGGTACAGTCCTGAAACTCCAGCTGCTAGTGTTCATACTCTCAGTTCAACAGGAGTCTAAGACTACCTAAGACTCACTTCTTTCCTAAGGTGTTATGTGTAGGCAACTGCAGATGACTCCCTTTGGACTCTAATGCCACCAGCTGATGGCCCTTGAAATTCTCAATGGAAAGTAGAATTGGAAAACTCTACCAGCAATACACCTGCTAGGGCTGGAGGTAAAGGTTTGTTAAAGTGTCCTATGAAGCTGTGAAAAGTACTCTGAAAAAATTACTCTGCTATACAGACTGTTGATGATCTGCAGTATCTCTGAATTTCAATGTCAACATTTATATCTCTATGTTCTTCCTGAAGGAATGCTAAGAAAAGTTTATCTCTTGACAGTGCCATGTATTTAAAGATAGACTCTTGCAAAGGGATGGTGCAACAGATGGCTGCAGTCATCAGAGAGTACAGGCAAATCATGGGTGGATAGATGAGGAAAAGTAGTAATATGTGTTCACACACAAAACGTGATCTTCTAACCTCAACTTCCACATTTAGATTTGTTTTGATTTTGATTCCTGTTAGTGATAGGTATAATTCAATGCATCTATCACTCAGTGATAGAAAAAATCAGCATCTGCTGTCCTATCTGAAAGCATCCTAAGCATAGTCAGGGTTCCAGTGTTCAATCACCAGCAACAAAGGAGGGTTGGCACATGGCCCTCAGCATTGTTGCCATCGACATATGTTTCTATTAAAATGAACATCAAGTTCATTTAGAAAAAACATTACATCTATCAAAATCGAATGGCCAGCTGAATGTTTCCTTGGGAATGGCCTTTGGGATAGATTTAAATGTTAACAGTGAAATATGTACATATGTTAAATAGACTGAGTGATCTGTCCAATGTCTATGCCAGCAGTTATCCTATTTTCTTCCTTACTAAATACTGGAATGGGAAAAGGAAATATGCAAGGCTGGAAACATTGAGTTATGAGAATGTACTACTCCAAGAACGTAACAGGAGATATACTACAGATTTCTTTCATTGCATTGCTCAATGTCAAGGAAACAAAAAACACAGATTCTACAGCAGGCAAATGCTGTTTTTTTTGAAGATCACTCTCTAGATACAAATTAACCTTTCCCAAACTGTTCATTTCTTCCTTCTGCTCATCTTCTCTGCAATCATTACCCAAGCAAAGAAAACACATAGTAGTTACCAGATCAGTTATGTAGACTTCATTAGTGGTATCTAATGCTTAAACTGAGCATGTGCCCAAGTGTTTCTCTGATTGTATCATTCTGACAGTATGCAACACCCTGTCCCCAGCCTCTTCCTTTGGCCTGGCCATTACACACAAGACCTTGCTCAAGACCAATATAACACAGTCTTGCTGAATACTAGGACAATGAGTCAATCACCTTACCCCATAAGCAACCCGAGAGCCCTTTAAGTTCTAACCCTAATAACAAGACTGCATGTGACCTCCCAAAAGAGTGACTATAGTCTCAAGGTAGATTATGTGGAATATTTATGAGAGGTGACTTATTGAAAGGTCCTCCTCTTTAGAGAAGATAAACCTCCAGGACGGAATGCAATGGATAATCCGTTCCATGATAATTCCCTACGAAACATAAACCCAGCAAACCTTAGATTGTTAGCAAACACCGGTGGAGTCTGGTATGCTCACTCTAAGAAAGAGAACAACATGAAGTGTGGAGCGGCATGAAGGTCCCGTGGTGAAACTAGGATCAATTTATAGAGATGGGGACTTGGGTGCCCCATCCCTGGAGGTATTCAAGGCCAGGTTGGATGGGGCCCTGGGAAACCTGATCCAGTACTAGATCAAGAGGTTGGTGGCCCTGCCTGTGGCAGGGGGGTTGGAACTTGATGATCCTTGGGGTCCCTTCCAACCTAGGCCATTCTATGATTCTATGATACTATTGGAACTGATAAACTATCTTGTTTCCTGAGCAAGCAGTTTTCCACCTTTCTGTCAAAAATATGTTCTCTCAGTAAACTTTGCAAAACAAAGCTATGTTTGCCTACAGTCACTCAAAGCTCCACCTCAAAGTAAGAAAATAGTATAAAAATGACTTAAAAGAGAAGGATTCTGGGAGAAGATACCACCACAGACAAGTCAGGAGGACACCATTGGGACCATTTAATGGGCTAAGCCTCTCTTCCTCCCTCATAAGGATGCCTACTGGGTAAGATTCGTACACTGGATTGTACCAAGTACTTTTCCCAAGAAACCTAGAAATCTCTATAGCGTTATTTCATGATTTGGCTCATTTGTGGATGGCTATATTATTCATTTTCTTGGTTAACTGCATGTTTTGCAGACAGTATATTTATCACCAGCAATCCAAAAGAATTTGTAATCCATTGTTTTAATAAACTGCACTATTTGCTAAGCTACTCATGAGTGTTCTCATTGGGCACAGCCAAATTCCCTAAGGGTCATCATGAGAGCCCATTCAAATGTGTCTAGTTGAGCTGGGCGGTGCACAACTCGTGAATCTGTAATTGTGATAGTTCATATATTAAATGCAACTGGACCTGTAGTATTAAATTTGGTATCACTCAGAATCTAAATTCAGCTGCCTGCAGCCCTTTTGATATCTGAGGACAAGCTGGAATGCAAGGGCATTTATTTTCTGCCAAACTTTTCTGCCATTTTCATGTGACAATCATAAGGCACTCTCCAGGGTGAACGAACTGATTTTCTCTAATCCCAAGACCACAACATAAGTAGTCAAAATTCTGTTAAGGTCAAGTCTTAGCTACATATTTGGCTAGGAACTGCAAATGAATTTATGCTCTGCCATGGACTTTCCATGTGACTCACCTAATAATAGGTAATAACATTCAGATAGTATGACATAGTATTGTTAAAGGGTGACTGTTAGTCATCAAGTAATTTTACCAAGGCATTGAAGTTTTGTGTAGATTTAAGAGGTTTTATTCCTCCTGTCAATGGTGAAGACTATAAGACAAAACGTAAAATTACAGAGATCACTCATTTTAAGTTAAGGCTTTAACAACTGAATCAACAATTTTAAGATAGCTGAGATTATACGACCCTTCTGTATCAATCTATTTAGTTTACAGTACATGCGCTGGCTTTAACGAACGAAGAGTTTCAGAGTGGCTACTTTTCAAAATATCTTTAGTATACCATGATTTGAGAGACTTTACTAGTGGTGCAACAGCTGAAATCAACAGGAATGTGACGTGAAATCCAAATCTTCATAAGACAAAATGGTGCAACAGATTTGATCTATGCAAACACACTGTTTGCATCTTGGGAAAAACAAACGAACAAACAAGCAAACAAACATCCAAACCTTTCTGTCATGAAAAATTCATCTGTGCTGCAATGTTATAGCAGTTGAACACTGTTTTCAACAGTGTTAGAAACAGTAGCAAAATCCCTATTGGACTTCAAGAGGTCTCCAGAACATCTTTCATGGGTTGTACAAGGATTACTTGAAGAGCAATGTCTCCTGTTTTATTACTTCAGCCTACAACGTCAGAAGTGGATGTTGATGGTATGGCAGTAGAGATTGAACCTTTCCACCTATATTCCATTGCATTTTGTTGCCATGCAACAGATGGCAGCAGAGGGGCAGTCAGATCAAATGGCATCTAGTGTGGAAGTGCAGATGAAGCAAAGATGTGGAACTGAATTCCTTCATGAGGAAAAAATGGCACCCATTGACATTCATCAACATTTGCTGAATGTTTATAGAGACCGAAGAGTGGACGTCAGCACTGGGAGGTGGTGACAGCAACAGTGGGGCACCTCTATTGATGCAGATTTTTACAAATGCAGCATGGAGGCTCTTGCTCGTTGCTGGTGAAAGTGCACACCTAATAGTGGTGACTATGATGAAAAGTAGTGCTTTGTAGCTGAGAACTTTTTCTATCCAAAAGTGTTATTGTGCTCTTTGTATGTGTTGTACTTTCCACAGTAATAAATAGATGTTACACACGGAGTCACCTACATGTTTATTCCTTGTCATTCACATCAAAGACAAAAATACCTCTGCTGAGAATTCAAAGCTTGAAATCCCCTGCCTGTTCACCCATCACACTGTTTCCTGTCAGTAACCATTATACAGAGGTACGGTCTCCCTCCACATCTCACTCTTGATGTGTACACATGTACAATGGTACCTCACTATCCACATTGGAGAGCAAACTGACATCTGAAGTCTTCCAGAGATGTCAATATAAAGCCTAATTTTGATATCTATAATAAATAAAAGCAAGATGTAGGCTATGTTTAGGAGTCATTTTTTCCTGAAAATTGGCATTTAGAAGAATCTTCTCATCTAAGATGCCTGTCATCTTAGAAATTACAAAAACGTCTGCTTTTCGGTTTTAGCTCCTAAAAAAAAAAAAAAAAAAAAGCTGTGCACTTGTCTTTGAAAAGTTTCTGAGTGATTGACCCAGTGGGCCAAAAATTGAAAACGGAATGCTAGGATAAAGAAAAAAAATGTTACCTGTCACATAACCCTTAAATGGTAAAAAACACTAGTCTTACCACATTTCCACCCAAAAGGTCAACTACATGCAGGATGCTAACTGTGTAATCAGCACACTCTGGCATTTAAAAGAAGTAGCAGAAAAAGACCTCATTGTTATACTCTTCATAACGAAATTGTGGGAAGGCAATAGTTGAAAAATGATTATTCAGCTTTTCTGAACCACTGAATGTACACTGTTCAGCATGTGGAGAGATTAAAGCCTTGTGCAATCAGTGCCTAGAGATCACATGTCATTTCACATCAATTGGCATGATGAATCTTTTACATAACGTGAATCACAGTCTAATTGTGAGTTTGATTGCATCTACTCTTGTTCTGATCACACAACCCCAGCACACAGAGGTGAAGAGGGAGCTAAGCTATTGTATACAGTTAAGGGATGAAAGAAAAGCTGTGTAGCATGAAATGAAAGTGACTACTCACAGAATATATACTGCTAAGATTTGCTGAGAAATTTAACAGCTACATATATTATATACATACATATATAGAAATTGTCAGGAAAGGAAATTAGAGACTATGTCTTCCATCAATAGAAGTATATCATTTTTGATATCAGCAGGCTGCTGTCAGGAAATTCAGACTGTGCAGATACGTTTAGGACAACAAACTCTCCACTAGTGGCAATTCATGCAGAATTTAACTAACCCAAGACTCTCCAAAGAGCTGGCAGAAAGAAATGGTACAGTATGCTTCAGAGATATTCCTAAAGATCAGCTTCAGTCATGAATTTCTTATAAATCTAAAAACAAAGAAATTGATTCTCTGTGGAAATTGTCTTTCTTCTATTACCATAATAGCTGAAATATACAAAATCTGTAATGCATTTATTCCCAAAAACGATTAGAACTATAGTCTTCACTTTACAAGTGTAAAATAGAGTATCAGCTAGTTAAGGAACTTGTCCTAGACACCACAGGAAATCTACAGAACAGCAAGTAATTTCATTTAGATGGACAAGTAGCAATGTACCACTCTAACTGCCGGATATGTTGTGATATCTAGGCCCTACTTGCTTGTTAGTGAACCATCTGGATACAGGGCATTACTACATTCATTACAAAACCATTCTATTTCTCACTCTTGGAGGAAGAATATCTACCAAGTAGGACTATCCAAACTTTGATTAGGGACAAAAAATGTCTGATCATTGTAAGTGAAAAGGAGACAAATCAGATTTTATGTAGGATGCTTCACATCTGAAATAATTTTGAGATCTTTGAATGACAGTCTGCATATAGGAGATGCAAATTCATTATGGTTAGAATTGATGAGCTCAACTTTGAAGATGTTAAAACATGAAAAATAGTGAAGAAATTACTAGTTTTACCCTCTCATCATTGTCTTCTGTGTTTATTAAGGATTTGCCTAAATACATGAAACCCCAAAATCTACAGAAGCCAGACTAGGGAATGATGCAAGACATTATAGAATAACAGATGACAAATCCACATAACATGAGAAAAAGGTGTGCATTGGAGATGTGATGAAGCCAGCTCACTGTAGAGGACATAAGTGTGCAGTTGGAAGCAGTAACAACTGCCTTACCCATCATCCCTAGCCTTACCTTACTTCAAAAGTACAGCCATAGTTAAACACCTTTTACAAAAGAGAGACTTGGCTGAAAATAAAAAATAATATATTTTTTCAAAAATCTCTATCATAAACTCATAATCCTATCTGTGAGAAAAATTGAAAAGTATGCAAAATGAGATCAAAATCACCTTTGACATGGACATGTTTCTGATTTTGCTACAAAAAATCTCCAAAAGCCTTCTGTCTCACAACAGCATTCATGACACTGGCTTTTGCCTTTACTTTCTCATTTTTTAATTTCATTACATAAGTACATCTCTCTGAAAGTAATATCTCCTATGTATTTCCATAGAAACTACAACAGATACAGAGAGCACAGCACTATTGAATAGAGGAAATTCTCAGCTACAAAACACTGTTTTTTAACACAGTTACCACCATTAGCTCTGCATTTTCACCAATGATGAACAAGAACATGCATGCTGAGCTATTAAAAATCTGTGGGGCTGTCCAGAACGTGGCTTGTCTTTCATGTTGCTGTTGCCTCTACTGAAACACACTACCCACCACCTCACTGTGCTGACATTCACTGTTTGGTCTCCAGAAACATCCAGGAAGTGTCAATTAATGTCAGTGGGTGCCATTTTTTCTGAATGGAGGAATTCAGTTTCACACCTTTGCTTCCACAAAGCATCTGACATCCACGCTTCCATGTCAGATGCCATTTTGCCAGACCACCCCTCTACTACCATCTGTCACACAGCAACAAAATGTAATGGAATATTGGTGAGAAGGTTCAATCTCTACTGCCATACCACCAACACCCACCTCTGACATTGTGGGCAGATGTTGGTCGCATAGGAGGTATTACTTTCAGAGCAGCCCTTGTATTTAGGGCAACAGGACTCTTTTTAATCTCTTAACAATTTTCCATAAGAGAACCTCTCCCTCCCCCTTTTTTTTTTCTTTTTTCTTTCTTTCTTTTTTTTTTTTCTTCTGAGAATTATTACAGTTAAAGACCAAGGAGTCATTTCATGCTTGGCTTACGTGTAGGTGTTTTGTTACGGATTTATATAGCTCTGGTTTGATTTTAGATAGATGAATGTGTAAAGTATTTGAAATGTTTTTAGATAACAGATGGAAATCAACGGAAATAAGTACAAGTCAAAGGATGACATGTCAGTTGGCATAAATCATAACTCCAACGGCAGAACTACACTGCTTTTACCTCTGCTAGACAACTGTTGAAAGGATCCTGAAAATTGATTAAAACTCAATGCAAAAATTTGCTATGCCAGCAAAATCTTCTCTTATGAAGTTAATAGCTTAGCTTCATAAGTTCTAAATGTTGCTGGGGCCAGTAAAAATATTTGCACTAAATTTACATTTACATATAGATATTTTTAAAAAAGAAACTCTATTCTAGAATCTCTTTATTAGATGCCTTTGCTAGTAATCTTTCCAGCCTGTACTTGAACACTTTTGATGTGCTGGCAGTCAACAATATTCCTTTTCGCTTGACATCTTCTGACCTATTGCAGGATATAATTTAGTGTAAGTTGTGTAAATGTGAGTATGGAATTTCCATTGTCCCTTGGGGACCTGAGGTTTATTTGTTTGCATGAAATTAAAACTAATATATGTCCCAGTAATTAGTTACTACAGCATATGTCAATGCTTAGCAACTATTGGGAAAGAATATACTGAACTATACTTCACTGCTTAGAATCCAAACATTTAGCAGGTGGAATACGTAAAATCTCGCAGAAAACTACATGTGAACTCTTTTTGTGTGGTATTTCAATAGGCATTAGAAGCTGATTACAGTGTGGTCCTCCTTGCCAGTTATCCTAGTATGAGGATTTGTCAAAACCTAAGAAGAATACAAAAATTTCATCACAGGATTGGGTGAGTAAGAAAAGTAGAATTTGTCCATTTAGGCAGAGGGAAGAAAAAAATGAAATTTGGTGATAAGAATGCCAAATAAAATTCCCCTTTATTGGTATCACAGATCTCAAGCACAAGCTTATTTAATGTGGTTTAAGGATAAGAAAGGAGTGTGGTTAAGGTAAAAAAATATTGCATGTAATGTGGATTTCATCAAGCCAAGAGCATTTTTGCTAGATAATTTAAACATGATTCCTTTATCCTCCCGTCTTGCAAGGACTCAGTATCATGATGAGAACCGAAAGCACAGTCTTTTATCAGGAACAGAACAGGCTAATAGGCAGCATAAAAATATAGGTCTGCCAAAAGTAATGGCCTTAACTTCTGGATTTTAAAAAAGCTCAGATTTCCCTGAGGCAATCTCTACTTTCCTCACATTAATGAAAAACTTCAGTACAGGAGATTCAAGGAATCATGAAGGTATACCCTACATAGCCTTGTCATACAGAGAGATCATTTCTACAGAAAACATTGAGTTTACCTGTAGATGCCCTTCAACTTGTCTGATTTGAAGGAAGACTCGTACCTCCAGCTATAAACAGAGAACATTCATTAATTGTTTTCACAAGAGCAACACAAAACAGAATGCAAACATAAGTTAGTGGGTCACAACAGATGCCCGGGTAACTAATTGTAGAACTAGACACATTCGGAGCAGTTACTGCTGGCATAAAAGCTGGTGAAGTCCTGAGAGGTAGCCAGAAATCTCAGACAGACTCATTACTGCAAGCAGCATTAAACAATGACATTAAAAGTCACATGATGTCTCAAACTCCAACACATCGATAAGCTCATTACTAAGCGAAGCACTGCATAGGGCTGTATGTGCTGGTGTGCATGCACTGAAAGTACTACACAAGTGTAAGTCATTAAATTCAATAAATTAAACATGAATCGTTGGGCACATTAAATGAATTGCAACCCATAATCATCTAAGTAGCAACAAGGTATTCATTTAAACTGACCTAGATGGATTGTGTAAAGAGTTATTAAATATAATGAGAACACAAGTTACAAGTTAGAATCCTTGCAACTCTTTTCTGGTTGAAGGGATTTTTATGTCAGTAACTGAAACTGTGCACATATCTGATTTTGGGACCTCCTTCACCAGACAATGGTTTACCGGTATGATTTATACGCAAATAAAATGAGATTATAAATAATGTACTTGTGTGAAATCCTCTGAAATCCTGTACCTCTGGGATAGTAGGGTGACAGAATTCAGAGCGATAGTGGTGATGAGTGTACAAAATTGCCAGTTGAGTCTGATATCTCCAGAATTTCTACATTTGGTATAACTAAATGAAGAGGAAACGTTTGTACTCATTCTAACATGCACAGCAGTTGCTTAGATGTGCTTTATCATCTTATTCAGATTGATTTTGTGGTTCAGAAAGAAGTACACCCTTCATTCAGAGGATTTATGGTGGAATTCATCTGACTAAATGTAGAGGTCTGCTCTTTATGAGAGTCATTCCAGCCTCCACGTACAATCAGTAGAAATGTAGCTACTATAGGCCGTGAACTTTAAAATAGAGTTCTTTGACTTTAAAATATTTTAAACATTTTCAATACTTCAGCAGGATTGAATCCTAAGAAAAAAAAACTCTTTCTCTACAATGATTATAAAGGGAGCTTCAGAAACAGCTGTATATGCTATATATGTTTAAGGAAGATGAGGTGAGTAATCTACTTTTGGCTTTGCTGCTAACCTATTGTATGGCTCTGGAAGTCTAAATGCTCTAAAAAAAAATCAAGAATCCTATCTCAGACTTCATTGCTCTATTGACGACATCTATTAGGCAATACCTTTACCTTTCTGACATCTGTATTCCTTCATGGGGACTCACAACTTTCATCTTTTTGTACTTGTGTTCTGTCTCCAATTCCACCAGTTTTCTGTATTTGCTGTATAGTCTTTGAAACAATTGTCACTTTTTATATCAGTATGTAACAAGACTGACCCTCAGTATCAGAAGTACCTCTTGGCGTAACAGCCATACAGTTAATAATGAATTTTAACTGTCATTGACATCATCTGAGGATAGAAAATTCTTCTTACTAGATAATGTGAATAGGCCATGAGAGCTAATATATTCTTCTGTATTGAATTTAGCCAGAAAGCACATCTTATTTTTTTTTGAAAAGAAAAGAAAAGAAAAGAAAAAAAGAAAAGAAAAGAAAAGAAAGGAAAAGAAAGGAAAAGAAAAGAAAGGAAAAGAAAGGAAAAGAAAAGAAAAGAAAAGAAAAGAAAAGAAAAGAAAAGAAAAGAAAAGAAAAGAAAAGAAAAGAAAAGAAAAGAAAAGAAAAGAAAAGAAAAGAAAAGAAAAGCTCAATGTCTTACAATTTCATCAGTAGAATGGTTTATGATTTACTTTATTAATAGCTAAAATTCACATATAAAATATTATTAATAATTTTTATTAATTAATAACAAATGAGATTTTAAAAAAAATTATTCAGAAAGGTATTCAGAAGTGTTACCAAAAACAAGCATGATGACCAAAAAAAAAAAAAAAAAAGCTGTAGCAGTTAATGCTTTTTGAATTATGATTTAACTAAAGCCAGTCATGTTAATAAGCTATGTGTCATTGCATGACCTCAGTCAAGTTTTGTGTCCGTGAAAGAAAGAAAACGAAGCAGTGTTACACAATAAAAATGAAATAAAGACTATTATAATGTCATTGCAATATGTCTTACTTTCATCAAACTGGCCAAGATTTCATAAGTTTAAATCATTCTATATACCTAGTACTAGTGCCCAAGGAATAAATACTTTTTGTCTCAGTTCTGTAGCATAACTTGGCAGACAAACAGCTTGGTTACCAGCTAACATGCCATTTAAATCAATGCTAAAATGTTTATTTCCCAAAATAAATTACGTACTACAGGTCTCCAAAATAGCCTATACTGCAGTCACCCTTCATGCCAGGATATTCTTCTGAACTAAATTCTATGTTGCTGTGAAATTAGAATGGACTTATCTAAAGTAGATAACTTAAAGATATCTTGGGTTTCTTTTCATTATAATACAGTCATCCTGAGTGGTATAGCTCACAGATTAAGACATCTAAATTTATATGTTTACATGCAAGCTAATCTCCCATTATCATCAATAGAGCGATAATCAGATAAAATTAGTGAACCCTAAAATACACATTTACTTTTGAATACTTATTTTAGGCTATCCATATAATTCTCCCCAGCTTAGTATGAGCAAAACAGTCTCAGGACCCTTAGTTGGGTCAACCCTAATGTAATTTTGGTTCTGTCACCCTTTTATCTAGGCTTGCAAATTACAAGCTGTGGGATTTTTAAAGTCACTCTGTGGTGATATTTTATTCCACTTATTTTATTGCAATATTGAGTTCTAGAAAGAACCATGTACGTAGTAGCTCTCCATTTCCATCTCATATTGGAAGCTTACACCTGTAGCTCAGTTTATGTACAGGATATCATGAGAAAGACAAATCAAAAGTGGGAAACTATAACATTGTTTCTTGACTAAAGGTTCACAGAATCACAGGAGTTGCAAGGGACCTCTGGCAATCATCAAGTCCAACCCTCCTGCTAAAGCGCCTTGAATATTTCCAGAGAAGGAGACTCCATAGTCTCTCTGGGCAGCCTGTTCCAGTACTCTGTCATCCTCAAAGCAAAGAAGTTCTTTCCCATGATCATATAGAACTTGTGGTGTTCTAGTTTGTGCCCATTGCCCCTTGTCATGTTGCTGCACACCACTGAAAATAGCCTGGAGATTAGTTTCCTCTGGGTGAGGCAGTATCCTAAAATGCTTGGTGCCTAAATCAAAGACATTTAAATTAGTTGTTTACTTTCCTGCCCCAGGAAAACATTTGGTTCTGTAACTTCCCTCTTAGTCATCCACAGCAGAACAAGCTGCTTAGGACTTATTTTCAGGTCACGGCAAACTAATACAGCTGGATGTTTTTGGTTGACTAAGTTCTTGTTGTACAGAAAGAAGCTAAGAGATAGACAAATAACATAGAATCAGGAGTTGAATTCATAGGAAAGGAAATGAAGAGGGAATCTGAAATAAATATTTCAGGACTTGCTCAGAATTCATGAATTTGTGATAGCATCTTGTCTCTTCACGAGTTTTTTTAGGCCCAGGAAAATTATGCAGAAATAACAGAAGCCATGGTCACAGTAGTAAAGTTATAAATATGTCCTGTCACAGATGAGTCTTATAAAGATCTTGAAGATCAAGTCAGATCACAACTGACCACCAGCCACATATACACACTGCCTTTTGTATTAGACATGTCTAGAAGTTGGTATAACAATGCTTCATCATGCTTTGGATCCATTAGATTTTCCAACAAATAGTTTCTTTAGCCTGGACAAAATCAATTCTCATCAGAAAAGGAAGTCTTGTTTTGCAAGAAACTTCTTTCTTTGTATCTGTTCGGACACCTCTCCAGCTGTCAGTATAGTGGCACATGTACAGCATACCATGAAAAAATTCTCTGTACAAACCCATCCTATCTGGAGGGCTGTGCAGAGATCGGTAGTATCATTTGTTGTCTGATACAAAGTGGTAGTTGGCAGAGCTATAACACTGCATACTCCAGAAAATAAATAAGTTATGTGGTAGTTTCTGTAATGTGGCATCTGGCTAATATGTGTGCCGATTGAACTACTTGCTCATTTTAAATAACTGATGACATCAAATGCAAGTTTCCATGAAATCTGTGGCATAGAACATTGTAGATATTGATTAGCTTTAAATGTTGTCTGTCAGGAAAGTCTGGAGTGACTGTCTGTTAGTCAGTGAGATTATGCCATAAAACCTTGATTCTGGAGAAAGTAGACTACTAGCCTATAGCAGAAGTTTTAAAATTATTCCCAAATAGAAGTACTACATTTTTGATAATTCTACTATCATCAAAATCACTCTTATGTGAAATTTGAGAAGGAATAATTTGATATTTGATACTAAAATTAATTATTTGTTCATTCACATATATACATTGCATTTAAAATAACGTCTATTTTTCTTGTATAAATATACCTAGGAATAGTTTCTAGGTGCTAATTTATTACATATAGCACTTTTCACAGAATCTCAGAGTCATAATACAGATGATGTCGGAAGGGACCCCTCATGACTGTGTAGTCCAACCCCACTACTCACTGGAGAATCAGACAGAGCAGATTGCTCAGAACCATGTCCAGGCTGCTTTTGAAGACCTCTAAGGATGGAGGTATGCCCCTTCTCAGCAACCTATTCCAGGGCTTGGTCACCCTTACAGTAAAGAAATGTTTTATGTTCAGCTGGAATTTCCTGCATTTCAGCTCATGCCAATTGCCTTTTGTCCTGGCACTGGGCAGCACTGGAAAAAGCCTGCCTCCAATCTCTTCACATTTCCCTTATGCATTGATAAGATCCCACCTGATCCTTTTTTACTGAATGAAACCTACTCAACATTAGTATGTAAAAGTTAAATTTATAGTCTAAGAAACTCATAACGAATTTGAGTACCTAGGCCTACTTTTCCCTGTTAACGTATATCTCCAACAGAGCAAAAGATAAAAAGCAGAAATGAGAAACAAAACTACTTATAGTGAATATAATGAATGAATGCTTTCTGTACATTTGAAGCATTAAGGAATAATAAATGCCTGTCAGTATTAATTTTGGAAGAAAAAAATTTTATTCCTATAAATGCAGTGATTTTATGAGACCACTGTAAAAGAAAAACAATTTTGTTAGTAGCTTTGACAGCTACTGGACCTACAAACATTCTATTCTCAACAGGCATTGGGAAAAGTCTCACTTTGCTAGAATTTCGCTCTACATTTTAGGAGAAAATTAGTTAGAGAAATGACAAGTTATCAAGATTATAAGTTAGTAGCTGATTATCAGTTGAAGAGTTTTATCCAGTTAGATCAAATACGCATTTCTTCTGATTACATTTGAAGCAGCATATTGTGCATATGATTGCCTGTCAATGATTCCCCTGGCAGAAGGATCAAGTCCTAATTTGCTTCCAAGAGTTGCCAACAGTATGACAATCTAGCCTCGTGTTTAAGCATTGACTAGAAGATAAGCCTACTACTAGAGAAAAGTATTTGACTAGATATGTACAAATCATTTACAACGCATTTTAAGCCACATTTATATACATTATATATTTTATCTCTCTGGTTCATTCCTCCAGTTTCTCCTTGTTAGAAATCACAGCAGCATTTCGCTTCCATCAAGGAGAGCAGGTGAACAGCTTGAGCCATTCTATGCACCTGCATTAATGCTAAATCAGCTTTCATGAATTGTGCATGAGATCCAATATGTTATAGTCATTAACTCTGGTATAAGGTAAAAAAAGCTTCTTCACAGACAAGACTTTCTTCTTCCATGTGAGGCTAGAAATATGTGAAAAATACAGAAGGTAGTGATTCAGACCCTTAAGATTTTTTTCCTTATACTAAAGAAAGAACAGGTTTAAATTAGGAAACATCAGTTGAAGGAAAAGAAGAGAAGATGAAGCTGTAACATACAAGCATTTCCTGCAGTTAGTTTAATATATAATTTGCTTGGTTGCCCATGATCCATAGAAGTAACTGAAGTTTTAAAGTACATTTATAGCCATTATAGAAAGAATAAGACTTGCAAACAGCATTCATTTCCTTCGTCCAATAACTGTGTTTTCTCCCTGAAAATTTTAATGTTGCTATTTAATGCAGAAGTCTGTCGCTACAGCTGCTGTTCCAGTTTTCCCTTTAAGGCTGTAAACTGCTTTAGCTCAGTTAAGTGCTTCCCTCTAGTGTTCAAATACTTCATATACATTGACTCTTTAAAACATGAGTTACACTAATTTTCATTGGTGGTTACACATATGTCACTCAGTATTCCAAACTGAGGCTCAAAGTGAAGATAACGCAGAATCAGTTTCACAGATTGTTTTATTTAATATTAAATTCTTCACTCACCAAATTGTAATGTAATGTTTTTTTCTTCTCATACCTCAATTATTATATCGGTTTGATCACTGTTCACATCTTCTCCTTGCTTTTTTAATCATTTTACTTCTTCTTTTTTTAAACTCCACTTTATTTTAGTGATACCATTCAGATAGATTATTTCTTTTCCCTTAATTCTTTTAGATTAAGTACGTGGAAATTATTTATTGTGCAGCTATAGATACAATTAATATCATAGACAACTCTATAACGTAGTTAACTGGTCAGATTATTCACAGCCGTGTCCACCAAACCAGTGAACTGATTCTCATTTCTCCTGGTTGAACATTTCACCAGGCAAATCTAAAACGTTCTGTTACAGGAAATAGATAACTAACTAACTAACTAAATACTTTGTTTCAGTTTATTGAATCTGCCTGGAATGATTCCTTTTGGGTCAGTTAAATAATAAATTCTTTGTTCCATATTGGCACTGTGTTTTATCTGAATTTTAGCTGGAACTTTGATGCCCCACTTTTTCCTATTTTTATTTACGTCTTTTAAAGAGCATCATGCAACTCAGAGTGATACTTGTGTGCATTTTTTAGATATCTTTCACCAGACTGATTGGCCATCATGGCCCCTAAAGAAGCACAATTTATAGCAGCTCAAAGGCAGTATGTTGACAGAGCAACAATGTGTGTATTTTGTGATTGTTTTCTTAAATGAAATAATAATCAAATGCATCAGAAAAACAGTCTGAATCAGATCAATAATGTCAAAGCAAATTATTACATTTATACTTCCCCTTTAGAAGCTAAAAAGTATGCGGAAATATTATTTTTTCTCAACAGAAATTTTCAACTGTGTTAAGCTATCATTTTCCATTGCAAAACTTGTTTTGGCAAAATATATTTGTGCACTACAATACTATAAGCCTCTCAATAGCCATACATATTATGACTTGTCTTATTTAAATGCTTATTTAGCTTTCCAGGGTAACTCAGGTTCCTTAGATCACAGTGCCCCTTGATATAAGAACTCAGTCTACAAATACCGAATTTGTGACAAGTATGAGTGTGTGCTCAGAAGGGTGTAAGAGAGAATATATTTGAAAATCTGACTTGCCTTTAGGTAACACATTGCTGTCTTACTGGCCTTTCCTGTTTCTTTGTGTACTAGTCTGGGAATTTTATGAAGACAGTATTTTCTTGTACTTGCTGAAATAGCAAAGTTTCAGAACTTCATAAAACATAGATGCCATTGCAATAGGAAAACAACAAAAATATGTATGAGGAAAGAAACTTCAAGCCTCAGCTCAAGTAGCTAAGTTACATTTGCTCAAGGGTATGATGTTTCAGGAAATGAAGAGACTTAGGGGTAAAGAACGTTCACAACTTTAGGAAAGATTTTGCTTCTTATTGATTCATTTGAGTTTTAGCAATATCACTACTTAAGTATATTCAGAACAGAACTTTAGCACAACTAATCTCAGTTACCTTTACAAACATCATTGTTATCTTTCTACCTACAGCATGGTGTAAATGATTTCGACAGTTTCTTTTTTTTGAAAGCATTATTTGCTTCTTCGTCACCTCAGAAGATACACAATTGTACTATCTGTCCATCCATCCGTCCATCTAACAGTTCTCTGATAATCATTTCCAACTGATTTCAGACACGTAGGGCAGGAAGAAGAGACTTGAAAGATATAAAAGCTTGCATTTAAAACTAAAAATCAGAATCAGTGTCTTGAAAAGTACAAGAGAAAAACTGAATATTCTTGAAGGAAAATGTGTTTTACTAAGTCTCATCAAGTCAGTCACACAAGAGTAGATTACATAGCTATTACTTCTATTATCATTTGTTTGGAGCTATGAAATTCCCTGTAGCAGTGCCTGTGCAATCAAGAGCAGGACAAAGACAAAAAGTACAGCTACTTCCAATATGAAAGGAAGATAAGGAGAGAGGTGTGTGTGTCTGGAAAAAAGTTTACTGCTTCACTTGCAATGTAGAACCTGGGTTCAGTTCCCATGGAAGCTTGCACAAGTCAAAAGTATCTGTGCATCTATTTCCTCTAGAATGGCATCTGGTTACACACCTATGGTATATCTGGGGAGCTGAGATTACAATTCCCAGACATAAAATCAGAATAATTATTTCTCTATATCACAGAAATTATGTCAAAATGAGTGTGTTGCTGATGATGAAGCAACCAGATACTGCTGTAATCAGTTCCTTAAATTGCATTGGGGATGGATGATATAACCATTCTACAGGTAAAGAATTGTAGTTTCTTTGTAGTAGCGAAGAACTGAATTTCTCAACAAAAAAAAAAAAAAAAAAAAAAAGTAAGTTTTTTTAAAAGTACTATTGGCTTTCCTCAGGCAGGAAGTGATCTGAGCCTCTTTTTTTTCTAAGCAAGTGCGTGTGCTCTATAAATCCATGCATACTTGTCCATGTAATACTTTCAAATCTGCATGTGAATGTGATTCAGATTGCTGCTGCTTTGTAGCACAATGTGTATACTTGCAAAGAAAGCCATTACAGTCTAGTTTCCTGCAGTCAAGTGTCTGAATTCCTTTCTCCCCTTCTCACTGCAGTAGCTCAAGTAGCCTAACTCCAGTTCTCCCAAACCTTTCCTGGATTTGCACAAAGCACTAACTTCCCTCTCCATATCCAGAGGCTGGTTCAGAGCTGTGCATGCATCTGACAAGCAGACACAGGCTGGGGGGTCACCAGGCAGGCTAAGGAGGACACATGCTTTTGTACCTCCTGTATCATCTTTTTCTCACTGCATATTATTGTTACTCATTTCTCTTGCCATGTTTTTGAGTTTCCAACCTTTAAGCTGAAATTCAAAAGCTAATAAAGTCCTTGCAGGTCCCTGTTGCCCATGCTAGTAAATGACCACAGGCCTTGAACTGGCATTCCAATGTCTCAGGACCTTGTCTGTTTTAGCTTATTTGGATGCAATAGCAATTCTTCTATTTGACAAGGTAGCTACATCTAATTAATGTTATTTTTGCTTTTTCTTCTATAGTACATTTTTTTCTATAGATAGTAGTAGCAAGTGATTCCTCTGTGAAGAGTGAAGTATTTACGAGTCCAGCATAATGACATAGCGGTAGAGCAGCACAGGATACTATGTAGAGGAGTGCAGGCATTGGAGTGGTAAGCAAGAGGCTGCAGGGTAGCACTGAAGCCTCCAGGGATATAGACAATTCATCAATGTTGAGTTGAAGAAATGGAGGTATGAAGATCCTTACTTACCTTACATACAAAATTTGGACGCAATATGACACGTTGCAGACCAATTGACAAAGAAAAGGGTGCAAAAGTGCGTCTGAAAAACTGAAAACGGCCTCAAGTGGACTCACAGCGAAGAAGAAACCGTGAACCACATACTACTCTGGGAAAAAGAAAACACAGAAATGTTCTGCAACCCCCTTCTCCTTGTCTTCTTTCTGAGAAAGACTGAACCCATTAACCAGGACTCAGATGGGCAGTGGACAGATGTGTATAACAATTTCAAACAGATAATTACTATCAAAACTTTTATTTTCACTTTTATTTTACTATTTGTAGTAATAATTTTTCTTAATTTTCTTCCATTTTTCTGCATTAATTAGCTGTAATAATTCTTTTGATTGTTCTGTTGAGATTTCAATTATACTACTAATAAATTATTGGTTTTATATAAACAGTGTGTTTCTTTTCTGCATATCACAAGATTTTTAATTTAACAGAGTGTCAGATGAATACAACAATTACATAAACTCTTTCTTTAGAAGCCAAGCTTAGAACTGAAATACAATTGCATCAACAGAGTAGAACAGTAGTAGTAGTCCTGATACAACTCTCTGCTACCTACATCTTTTGTCAAAGATTACAAGAGCTAAGCCTTCCTTTCACAGCATCAATTTGGGTCCTTTGGCATCAACAATCTAAATAGAAGCACTAACTCAGCACTATAATAAGAGATTGGTGGGTTATTACAATTTATTTAAAATGCATTAAGGGATATTTACTTAAGACTTTAAGAGAAATTGTCTAATGAAAGCAGTTAAGATTGGAATAGATTAGATATGATGGCTGAAAAAAGCTTCACAATTGCAGCTTTTTAATTACAAGTTAACCAGAGTACTACAAATTAATAGTTCAGATGGAGTCAAGCCTGACTTGGGGGAGCGGGATGGAACAGATGGCCTCTTCAATTCTCTTTGAACTCTATCTCCTAAGATAATTCTATACATGATGTAGTAACATTTATTTGCTAGTTCATACTTTTTCCTTTGTTGTGTCTCAGACCGAGGCTAGAATTTTTTCATTTTGTAGCAGAGAATGCTAAAGAATATGCAAAACCTCAGCAACAGTCATGGAAACTGTCTAACTGAATGTAAAACAGCATTTAAATGCTTCTGTAAATGGCTATATCAAGCAACTACTCCTGGATGTATAATTTCTCCATTTCATTTAGACCTGGTGGACTGTAGAATTTTTATCATTTCTTTGAGACTGTGAATGTTCTCTTTGTAAGGACGATACAGAGAAAGAATTTCATCAAGAAGTTTCTTCTGCAGTGCACATATTGCTGAAATGCACAATGTATGGATAGCTAGATTCGGAAATATATTGAGTTAATGTCTATCCAACATAAGAGATGAAGACAAGGAATAGAAAAAGTTTTAAATCAAATAATAAACATTATCAGGAGTCTCATAAGAAAGACCAAATTTGTTATATTTGTGGAGGATTATGGGACTGCGTGAGGTTTATCATGGGATGTTTTGAAGGCATTGCACAGAAGTGTAAAACTTACTATAGAGTGTTTAGGAAAAATACCAAAGGCAGTGGTAGAGGTCAAGGTGGACTGGGGAGGAGCAGGTGTGACAGGAAGACAAGGGGGAGTCAAAGAGGTAAGTTGCAGGCAAGCCCTGCCCATAATCTCTGTATTAAATTCTATTTCTACCTATTTTCTGAGCAACGATGCTCCCTATTCTGTAGGTGTACTTATGTGTGCGTGTGATTGTGCACATTCTCTGCTAGTGACCTTCAGCTTGGGCTATGTAGGAAGTTATAAGTTTAGAATCTGCAAAGACTCAATGGCTGAGCCACTGACTGCAGAAATTGAAGACTTTCCAGTGATGGATCCAGTAGATTTAGAATTTAACTGAACGAGTTAAACAGGAAAAAAAAAAATAAATCCTGCTATAAAGTGTTTGAGCATCCTGTAAGCCTTGCACTAGTCCTTGCCTGCACTGAACATAAGAATCAGTGCAATCAAAATCCAGTATACAAAGAAACTTGTAGAGAGCTTCCAAAATTATGCATGAATCAACAGAAAGATATTATATATTTCAGGTTTATGGCTATATCATTAGTGTCTCCACAGGCTCTACTTTGATCTGATTAAAAAGTTTTGGAAAAATATAAGAAAATAATATATGCTCAGTAAAGCAATGAGAATAGGTTGTTACCTAGACAACTTGACTCATCTGCACTACTAAAACCAAATGTTGAGTCTCTCACAGGTGGAAGAAAAAGCTATGACCAATATAAATTCTTAGAGTCTTCCTTCCTTTAAAATTAACATTTAAAATGTAGTCTATAGGTTTCAAACAAGAAGAAATATTAAAAAAGAATAGTTCTACTGATGGGTAGGTAAAGATATATTATTTATAGAACTGAAAGCTTTTTTGGGAATTTTTTAATGCAATAGACCATATTTTCCTAGTACAACATCCTTTTCTTCTATTATCTTCAGACATTTTTTTTTAATGTCACATGCTACTTTGAAGTCCATCATTTTGCACTTCTGTATTTACAAAGGCTAGAAAGCTAAAAATTTCTGTGAGTATAAAATTATCATCCAAGAACAAGAGGTTCATGCATTAAGAGTGCATTATAAGGTATCAGAGTTCCCTCTGCTGGAATTTTATGTTATTTCAGTCCTGAAATAAAATGCACACAAAAGTTCACTCTGCTTAGTTCTAACTATTTCTGAAGTATGCATCAAAGGAATTAAAACTTTTGCTAGTCTGATAATAGTCATTCTTGCGTTATTGTAATGGGTATTGATTGGGAAGACAGAAAACTAACACAGCTATTTCTGAAGGAAAATGTATCAGCAACTTTTATGTGTATTTAAGATACAGTAGAACCATCTAGATTTCTGCTTCAGGAAAAGTTATACAAGCTGCAATGCTTCTAAGCTACCATTTTAAAGGAATCGCTGCTAGTCGAGCACTGAAGATACTCCAGTCAGAGACTGACTATTCAGTCTCTGAGCGTTATAAAAGCCTACACAGAAAATCAGTCTCAGTTGCAAAGTCTCCCATCGAACAACCAGAAATGTTAATCCCAAATGGAATTTTAACATCATGGTGCTAAACAAACCATTATAATGCTAAACCAAACAGTCCTGACAGTAAGATTAAAGAAACTTAGGAACGCATGAAATGGTTAAACAGCAGTCATAAACGGAACATATAAAAGTGCACAATCTTGAAAAATCTATGTATGTCTGAATGGCGACCAGTGACAAGTGGTGTTCCTCAGGGATCGGTACTGGGACCGGCAACATGGACAGCGGGATCGAGTGCACCCTCAGCAAGTTTGCAGATGATGCCAAGCTGTGTGGTGCAGTCGACACGCCAGAGGGAAGGGATGGCCATCCATAGGGATCTGGACAGGCTTGAGAGGTGGGGCCATGCCAACCACATGAAGTTCAACAAAGTCGAGCACAAGGTCCTGCACCTGGGTTTGGGCAATCCCAAGTCCATATACAGGCTGGGTGGAGAATGGCTTGAGAGTAGTCCTGAGGAGAAGGATTTGGGGGTGTCTGTGGATGAGAAACTCAACATGAGCTGGCAGTGTGCATTTGCAGCCCAGAAGGCCAGCTGGATCCTGGGCTGCATCAAGAGAAGCGTGGCCAGCAGGTCGAGGGAGGTGATTCTGCCCCTCTACTCTGCTCTCNGGAACAAGATGATCTCTAAGGTCCCTTCCAACCTGAACCATTCTATGATTCTATCTATGTATAAAAACAAAATAAAACAAAGAAAGGTGACATGAATAAAGACAATCTGTGACAAAGCAATTTACACAAGAAGATTTGTAAAATACATTCTCCAGGAATAATGCTACATGCAGAGGACTGTATATAGATACAGAGATACAGTGCAAGGTTCTGCACCTGTGTCAGGGCAATCCCAGACTTGAATACATTCTGGGCAATGAGTGAATTGAGAGCAGCCCTGAGGAAATGAAGTTGGGGATTATTGGTGGATAAAAAACTGAACATGACTCAGGAATGAGCGCTTGCAGCCCAGAAGGCCACATGTACCCTGGGCATTGAAAGAATATATTCCATGTAAAAATGAAAAAGTATGCATTTGAAGCAAAGAATCAAGTGGAATTCTTTAAACTGTTATGTGTGTATCTGAGTTCTTCCAGACAGCTCCTGAAGTGTTTCCCCACAAAAAAACTACTGTTCTGGTGTAGATCATGTACTCTCAGTGAATTTGCACTGCAAAAGGAGTGTCAGACTTCACCTGCATACTTCCACATCCTAGGCTGAGGCTTTCCCTTTCTACATATGGCTCATTCCATATATTTACAGCAGTTTAAGTTTCCTTTTCCTCATTTTAACCTGTCATTTCAAGGATAACCTGTTCTTCTTCAGAAACAATTTGCAGTTTTCAACATACTGCAACAACCATGACGAAATGTCTTATAAGCTCTCATTTCCTGCTCAATGTTGAATGTTTTATTCATGTCAGCTTGAATGGTTTATGAAAGAGGAAAAAAGTCAAAAGAAAGGATGAGCAGAAAGCTTGCTAGATGCAAATGCTCACTTAAGGTCTGAAAATAATACCACAATTCAGCAGCACTTTGATGTCTTTTTTAGCAGCTGTTAACTTCACATCAACTTGTTACGAACAGGAATTATGGTGTGTGGGGGGAAAAGGTGTATTCTGCCATTGGTGGCAAAGTTCATGAGTAAATATCATTTAAGCACAGCCTATTATTTGAGAAAGCATTTTACCTGATTCTTATTTGTCAAGAAAATGTCCTCTTTTCCATTTTTCCTTTTCAATCAAGAGCAGCTAGAGAAAATATTTATATTTAAGTCTGATTCTGTGTGGAAAAAAAAGAGCTTAGAGGAGTCCAAGATCACTAAATACTATATCTAGGATGTACAATACAGGACTAGTATAGAGAATAAGAAACCTTATTTCCAGGAGTATTTCACAACTGTCAGAAGGAACATAGAGTAGAAACAGCTGTGGCCATTTGCTGGGCAGTTCTTATCTGGACTATTATCAGCGTACCTGCTGAGATTTACTGAGAGTTCTTTCTTTTCCCACATACATATTAATACAAATGCTACAATATTCAGAAAGAGTTTCATATTACACTCCATTCCAATTCATTAAAAAATATACATTCCCTTTTAGACCCACCTGGATAGCAGCAAGTAAGTTTTAAGTATTACTTCAGGAAAAAACATATTTGATCATTCCTATAGGTTAGTGGTTGTATAAGTGAATTTACAACATTCTAGGGCAACACTGATATGTTTTCCTAAACAGAGAAATAACATTTTCATATCTTGTTCTTCTAGGGTTAAAAAATTGCATGTAACAGCAGGAGACACGCTCTGCCTCAGTAAAACATCGCTCATGTGGTGCCTTCTAATGACCCTGCTCCAAAAGGGCAAATCAAATGAAGTTTTCAGGTATGCTGGATCCACAGTTCTGGCTTCTGTGAATGCAACTTCTTCTAATGGAAACAAGTACAAAAATAGGAAGGGAAACTGTATTGCTTAACCCCAGTACAGATATTCTTCTTGTTCCAACGTGGCTAGGGCATGCACTAAGAGGTAATAGCAAGTAATTACTCTGAGGTGTCTGAACACAACCCAAGATACATGAGTACAAGTTCTTTTGAAATGCTGCTAACTTGAAGTATGGAATAGATATTGTAAATACAAAATCTTTTGCTTGTAAATTCAATCTTGAAGCCCCAGTTAATCTTACGACCTTTACTGAAACACATAGGGCATTATTATGTTTTTAATTAATTAAATATAATAAGAATACTCCCATATTGTAAGATTTAAACCCTAATTCATTAGATCCAAGTATAAAAGAAAATGATTTCCTGACTGAAACTACTGTTCACTCACCTGGAATGCATATTCCTCCTTTAACATATTCAGAGAAGTGAAAATGTCTTCTATACAAAAGAGTATAATGCTCAGTTGTATTGGGAGCTACAAGATGAGACAAGTCTGAAGATGAATCACCAGGAATGTTTTCTTGAGTCTTTGTAGTTGCATTCTCATTTATCTGGAGCACTTATATGGCAAAAATCACAATGACCATGTGCTAGCTTCAGAATTTGGCCAGTTACATTCAAAGTTAAACATTTGACCTTCTATTCAGCTCTCTCTCATTATGCTGTTGGGCTTGCAGAAGCCAAAACACTTGACTAAAAACTGTTTCTGAATGCTTTTTTAACTTATTCTGACAAGAAACTATACAGGAAAAATTCAGTGACCAATGATAATCAACAGATTTTTACAATTTTTACTGTTTATTTTAGCCAGGCACCTAACCATTTGTGTCTCTTGTCTTGGCCCATTACAACCAGAATTCATCCAGTTACTGAGGAGTTACAAAGTTTAAAGCAATACATCATCTTCAGCTTAACAGGCAAAATGCTAATCTCTGAATTAAGTCAGAGATACATATATATATCTAAATTCATAATCAAGGTGCTCTTGACCAACATAGCATTCCTCTTACATTTAAACGTGTGGGTTTTGGTTTGGTTTGTTTTTTTCCTTATCTCTTCTTTCTCCCAAAATATCCTAATAATCAAATTGGGGAAACACTGTCTGGATATGTTGGCTATAAGATGAGTAGAAAATGAGCCAGACAGCCTCAAAGGGTTGCAAACAACACCATGAAAGCCAACTGAAAGCGAGTTCCAAACAGTGTTCCTCAGCAGTCAATGTTAGGGACAGTTCTGCTTAATGACTTTTTTTAATGTCCAGAACAATGGAAAGTAGTATAGTCCCAACAGGTATGTAGAGAATACAAAACTGGGGGCTGGGACAAGTACACTGGAGGGTGTACTTCCCATCTAGAAGAGTTTCAACGGGCTAGAAATATGGACAGATCTTATGAGCTTCAACAAAAGCAAGTGCAAACTCCAGTAATTTGAATGGAATAACACCACTCAGCTGCAGAGGCTGCGTGTTACCAGCTAAATGGCAGCTTTGCAAAAAGGGCCTGTGGTCCCAATGAGCATGAAAATGAGTCAACATCGTTCTCTTGCAGTGAAGAAGACTTACTGGCCTCTCTCTGTTAGCCATGGTCAGCAAGTAGGTCCAGGGAAATGGTTATCCTCTTGTATACAGCACTTGCAAAAGCTCATCTGGAGTACTGAGTCCACTTTTGAACTTCCCAGCACAAAAGAGACATTGTCTTACTAAAGCAAGTTCAGTAAAAGGGTCACAAAGATGATAAGGGGACTGAAACACAAGATGTGTAAGTAGAGGCCATGAAAACGCTTGGTTACAACCCCCCCCCCCCAAAAAAA
>WBMW01003376.1:221519-248938 GCA_013396635.1 Penelope pileata
AGCTTGTTTAGCCATTGGAAGTACCTAAAACCTAAGAAATTAGAAATTGTGATATAGGAGGGCTGCTCCAGAAGTAATGCCTCCTGTTTTCTTATGTTGGCTAACGCCATCAGAGGTGGATATTGGTGGTATGGCAGTAGAGGCTGAACCTTCTCAACAATATTATATTACATTTTGTTACCATGTGACAGATGGCAGCAAAGGGGTGGTGTGACAAAATGGTGTCTGTCATGGAAGTGTGTATGAAGCAAGGGTGTGGAACTGAATTCCTCCCTGCAGAAAAAATGGTACCCATTGACATTCATCAATGCTTGCTGAACATTTATGGAGGCCAAACAGTGGATGTCAGCACAGTAAGGCAATGGGTAGTGGATTTCAGCAGTGGTGACAGCAACATGAAAGATGAGCCACATTCTGGACGGCCGTGCACCGCCATGTCACACACAGAATGAAGAGCATCTTGATCAGGTCATGTGCACAAATCACCTAATGGTGGTGACAATGTTGAAAAATAGTGTTTTGTAGTTGAGAATTTGCTCGATCAAATAGTGTTATTGTACTCTTTGTATCTGTTGTAGTTCCCATAGAAATAAATAGGAGGCATTCCTTTTTGAATGACCTATGTAAAATCATTTAGCTGTTGTATACAGCTATCCATATCATTGTAGTGCTGAGGCTTTCAAAGACCACAGCAAAGATGGCTAAACAATTGTTACACAGACATCCGTTTTTTTCTTAGAATTGTGATTAAAAAAAAAGGCAATTTTTTTAACCATTTTTATTAGCTTTTTAGTAAAACTAATATTTATATACATAAGTGTATGTTTATATATCTATGCATCTATACACACTACAGTAGAATACCTTGCAATTAACTTTTTACCATTTAAAATATCTTCCTGAATTCTGAGAACCACAGGAATGAAAGTAAATAAGCACGTCTCATTTTACCCCCTGTTAAGAGATATGGCAATCTGCTACTTTTGCTGTTTTGGAAGATTCTGGAATTTGAGGAAAATTGTAGTATACTGCAGAGTAGTGTAGAAAATCACAGAGCTTTAATACCTAATAATAAAGTGTTATTTCAAGTACCTTTTCTAGGAAATCTGAGCACCTTTGTGCTAAAAATTTTAACTCATTGACAGTTCATTTGCTTTATGATGTTTTCTATTCAGGAATGAAAGCTTCATACTTTCAAGTTTCTAAGTGGTGTGAAAAGTCACGTGCAGATTTCTAAGGGCAATCTTTATACAATGCCTTTCTAATGATAGTGCATTTTCTCATAGATACTCTGTATAAAAAAAGAAGAAAAAAAGAAAAAAAAGACATTCAAATTTGTGGTTGTTACTGCAAGTCAAGACAGATCTTCTTAGTAGCAACAATCTACAAAATTAAGTAGACTATACATATCTTTCAAATGTCCATTTCTGGGAACAGAAAAATAAATTGGCTTTCTTACCACATTTGTTACCTCAGTTTCCCATTCGTTTTGCACCTAAGTTAAGCTTTCCTAAAGTACAATGGCTGCATGGAAACAGAAACTGCAGAGTGCTTAATATATGTGGCAATTTAAAAATTATCTTTCATAATTTTGCCATCCATAAGTGATTAAAAGCATTAATGCCTATGAAAATCTCATTAATGTTTTTCAGTCCGATTACATAATCAATGGATGCAGGTAGTCCAAAACCACATATTAACATTTCCCACACTAACTTGGTTCACTTAAAATCTGTTTTAAATACTATATTAATATACTTGCCCTGCGTGCATTACTCCCTAATTTAAGCATACCTGCACAAGTACCGTAAACCTAAGATATTTTATTACAAATTAGGCTGCCACTGTCTGGATCACAAGGTTGTACTTTGCTAAGAAGAGGAAAGAGCTGTTCTTAGTTCTCTTACATAAAGCAAAATTGTTCTTTCCCAATAAACTGCTGAATAATTTGTATTCAATCACAGAACCATAGAAATGTTGAGTTTGGAGGGGACCTCTGGAGGTCTTCTTGTACAATACCCTGCTCAAGAAGACACCTAGAGCAGGCTGCCCAGGACCATGTCCAGGTAGTTTATGAATATCTCCAAGGAGGAAATGCCACAGCATTTCTGGACAAGCGCAGAAGTGCTTCCTGACAGAACCTCCTGTGTTCCAGTTTGTGCCGTTGCCTCTTGTCCTGGTATCAGGCATCACTGAAAAGAGCCTGACTCTATTCTCTTTGCACCCTCCTTCTAGGTATTTACAGACATTTATATGATCTCCCCTAAGCCGTCTCTTCTCCAGGCTGAACAGTCCCAGCACTCTCAGCCGCTCCTCATAAAAGAGATGGGCATTTTTGTGGTCCTTCGCTGGACTCTCCAGTATGTCCATGTCTCTCCTGTGCTGATGAGCTCATACTGTGGCATACTGGCCACAATGCTCCAGGTGTGGCCTCATCTGTCCTAAGTAGAGGGGAAGGATTACCTCCCTTGCTCTGCTGGGCCTTGGGCAGCCCAGGATACTATTAGCCTTCTTTGTGGCAAGGACACTTTGCTAGCTCATGTTCAACATGATGTCCAGCAGAATCCCCAGATCCTTTTCTGTCACACTGCTCTACAGCTGGGTGGGCCCCAGCATGTTCTGATACTCAATGCTGATCCTACCCAGACGAAGGACTTCACACTTCTCCTTGCTGAACCTCATGAGGTTCCTGTCAGCCTGCCCAGGTCCCTCTGGTTGGCAGAACCTCTGACATATCAGCCTCTCCTCTAAGTTTTGTGTCATATGCAAACTTGCTAAGGGTACACTGTCCCATCATTCAGATCATCAGTGAAGATGTTAAACAGGACTGGATCCAGAACTGATCCTTCAATTGCTGGATTCCAATTAGTTTTTGTGACAGTGGTCACCACTCCCCAGTCCCAATCATCCAGGCAGTTTTCAATCCACTTCACCGTTTTCTCATCCAGTCCATACCTCAACAGCTTCTTTACGAGGATTTTATGAGACACAGTGTCAAAAGTCTTACTGAAATCTAGGTAGACAATATCCACTACTAGGCCTTCACAGTCCTTCATACAGATTTTGAAAACTCTTTTCAACTTATATAAGCCTGTTTCTCTCTTTATTTGGTGGAAAGCAATGGAAGTTGCTGTGTACCTAAGAATGTAGCTGCCCGTGCAAACTGTACCTGCTCTTCTACTGCATGAGCAGACAAAATCTGTATCAAGGAACAGTATACAAGTTTCTTTGTGAGCCGATTCTCTCAATGTGCCTAATCTACTTTTCCAGATACTGTTTCTGGAACCTTCTGTGCCCAGCACAGAAGCCCAGACTTCAAGTTAAGAATCATTCAAAATAAATGTAAATTCACATGAATAAGTTTAGGAAGCTTGCAGAGATTTAAAAATTGGTTTTCCCATTAGTAGCTTTCCTCCTACTTCTACTTTTGTTTCCATGTTTTATTAACCTTTTTGCTATCTTTGATTAACTCTTTCATAAAGCAGGAATTTCATCTTCCAAAGGCAAAGCATGAGACTTTCTCATAGGAATTTAGTGTTTTTCCACCAATTTTATACTCTTGTAGGGCAATACAGATTTTTTGGATCCTGTCATAAATGCCAGTCATTTATGTTTTCAACAATGAAATACATGGTTAAATTTGTTCAAGTTCTAATTGCATTTGCCTTTCAGTATGTGAGAAATCCTATGAGAGTTGATGAGAATTAAACAGTTAATTGAACTGGATCTTAACATGAAATATTTAATTATAATATCAAACTCATACTGAACAGCTGAAATTTATAGCTTATCAGCAGAGTTTCCAAAAAACATTTTTATATTATTTTCAGACAGCATTAATTAGTAAAAACTAAGGGTTAGCAGGACTTATATTCATACATGTTTTCATACAAACAGCAATAAATTTTAAGAAAAAGGATGAATTTAGATTCAGCCATCATTTTCAAAATCAGCCAAAAAAATGATCTTTTAATTACGAAGAGTATGATTTTCAGAGACTGGGTGATATGCACTTGCAGGAAGTCTTTTGAAAATGTCTGTCTGGATGCCAAAATAATCATGACTAAATCCTTCATATTACAATATTGTTAAATAGACTATGCAAACCACAAAGTGCTTCCAAACATTAACTCGGGAATGTCTGTGACATAGAGCTGGGTCTTTGCATGACGAATTGTGCAGAGAAAGAAATGAGTGGGAATTATAAAACAGATAAATAAACTTCAGGAATAGAAAGCAATGGGCATTAAAAGATATGGAAGGAAATGATACCAAAAGTGGTAAGGACTAATCATTCTCTAATGAAGTTCAGGCTCAACTCAGAATATTCAACTCTTCCAATATTTTGAGCTTGAGCTCATATGTTAATACAAATTACACTTTATCACTACAGAGGATTTTCAAAATGATAATTAAATATCTTTATGTTTAAAATAGTTCCGCTATAGTGAAGTTTCTCTAAAAAGAATGGTACTAACTACCCTGGAAGGTCTGGTCCTAATGAAATCAGAAGTCATCAGCCCACTGTGCTATTTCTGAAAATACATGGAAGTGCCTTCAGCTTCCTACAAAGGCAAAGGCACCCCAGCTGAGATCTGAGGAATAATCTGACTTAATGAGATCTGAGGAGCTACATCTTCAGGCCATGTTCATAACTGTCATTCTCCATAACATACCTCACCACCTAGTGATGCCACACATTCAGCTTCAGAAATAAGATCTTGCTTTTCACACAAATAAAATACCGGTGTACCATGCAAATTTAATTAACTTTGCTCTTTCTTTTACACTAAAATGTAGCATGCTGGATCAGAACAATATTGAATACTACTGAGGGCCAAATAAAAGAGAATTTTAAAAATATTTTCTTAATGTCAAGTTACTAAGTCACCATTAGTCTTCACCATTCAGCCTCTGCATTCTTATATATCTAACATCTTGATATTCACAGAAATATTACAATCTCTTTCAAAACTTCATTCAAGTTAAATTGAGACAACATAATACTTACTTTTATGCAATCTGTATTTATTTCCCAATAAATAGGTAGCTATAGCTGTCAGAAATTGCTAATATTTTCTACCCTTCCCGATAGATATTTTAGCTTTAGCATTTGTCATGACCTATGACAAATTTGCAGGACATCTAGTGGAAACCAAAAGTACAATATATACTGTATAAATGTGTACATGGTTTATACATCCTGATGCAACTGCCCCCAATAAGAATGCTGCAAATGGGTAAAGATTCTATCCATTTCACATTTCTGAGTCTTCTGAGTTCCTGACTAAGCTCTAGCTTATGTATTCCTGCTTTCATTTGTAGCAACTCTTAGCCAATAACAAACTTTATCTTAAATTCCTTCAAGTCAATACAATACTAGCTTTCTCCATGGCCACTGTTTTAGAGATAAGAATTCAAACACCAACGAAAAGAGTCATTGCACAGAGGTCACAAAAAAAAAAAAAAAAAAAAAGTTCAGATCTTTCAAGTTGTATTTTTGTTTCTTAAAGATGATTTATAAGCTAAATTTGTGTTAGGATAAAGATTTAAAGTGAATAGCAAAGTCAAGGGTTAGTAAAGCCAAGGTTTAATACTTTCCTCACTATCCACCTTCTCAAACAAGTGAAAATAAAGTTTTTGAGAGCTGTGATGCTATAATTTCATTTAAAGGTCTCAGTTTGAAATTCTAAGAAGTGTAGCTAGATATGACGGTTGGACTAGATGATCTTGTAGGTCCTTTCCAACCTCGTGTTTCTATGATTCTATATACAACTTCCAGTCTCTTCAGATTACTTTCAGATTACTTTCTCTAATCAGCAGGAAATCACTTTCTTTTGGGTGTGGCTTTCACTTTCGCTGGATATGCTTGATACAGTAAGGTACGTCTTTTCCAAAAAATATTTTAAAAAGAGTTCACACCTACATTGAAGAAAAATTTTTTAAAAAGGGGGAAAGGTTGGGCAGGAAACTCAATATCCCACACACATCAGTTCCAAACAGAATGTAATCTTCTAGAACATTTTTTTATCGTTACATGGCAATAGTGGCAATATTTAATTACCTCATTTGAGAGTAGCTGCATTTTCCTCTGGCAAACCAGCAGAAAAGGTCCAAAACACAACAGAGACCGTAGTTCTTACTCCCAGTAAAGATTCTGTAACTTTTTCCTTTAATTAATTCTTTTATAGGACTTTCTTTTTGTTTGCAAATGTTTTAATTAGAAACAAAGCAGAATAGAAGTTTTACCACATCATTGCTGAGCTTTTTTTTTTTTTTTTTTTAAAGGAAAACCACAATAAAGTGAGAAAACATTAAAGGAAGAAATCTAAAGAATTTCAGATGCCTTGACCTAGTGACTCATGGAGTTCCAATGCACAAAAGAAAATGACAAAATTATCCTCAAGTACAAAGCCTAATGCAGGAAGCTAAGTAGAAAAAAGAACAAAATGAAGCAAATTTTCAAACACAGACATCTGTCAGCTATCTTTCAGACCATTAATTAGTCTATAATTCTGTCAGCAACAAGTAGTGCCTGCTTTCATGACTAAGACTGTCCAGTTTAATTTTGCAGAGAAAAATATCCGAAATATCCAAAAAACCCACCTGGCTTGGAAAGATTTTGAAAGATGATGCTTTAGCTCCAGCCTCACTGCGTTCTTGGTTTGTAAATTCCCACCTCGCCAATGTGATCCAGCTGAATTTTATTGTAGGTACAACAGCATTTTAGGAAGAATAATTGTGATTTAGTCACAAGATACTAAACAGCAACCACTACATTCTATTGTGTAGTTTTCACCTCTCAAGAAGCCATAAATGGCAAAGGGAGAAAAGGAATAAGCACAGGCAATTCTCATGCAACTCTCCTTCTCCATCAAAATCCTTCCGTAAACTTTTCCTGTGTAATATGCATTGAAGATGTACCATATAATGTATATTTTCAAATTTTTACAAAAGTCGATTAAGAAGCTAACCTGAGACAAATATAACATATAAAATTTAGAGTACTACTGTTTAAAGATATTTACATTAACATTATGTATGTTAAAACTTGACATTTAACCAGCATGCTTCACTATATACGGAGTAATACACATAGATCACTCCGGAAGTAATGCCTCCTATTTATTTCTGACTAAAAGGTATTTCTCACTAAAAGTGACTGGGGAAGTCACTTTTGTCCATACACATGAACCTGTAGATATGCATGCATATATGTGTGACGTGTATTTATGTGTGTGTGTACGTGTTTGCATCTTGTATTTAAATGTAAATATAATTTTTACAGAATGACAAGGATAGATGTTCACAGGGAAATTTTTTTACTGTTCGATATTACTTATAAAAGCATAAATTAAAATTGTATGAAGTCATATAAAATCATATATATTCATTATGTAAATACAGAAAATATTATTTATTCATATTGAAGGACAGCAAGTATTATATTTTATTAACTGTATGTGAATATTTACAAATTGTTAATTGTTAATTATTAAGTTGGTGTAAAATCTTGTAAAATAAACATAACTATTTCGTTCTACAGACTCCCGTTTCCTAGTTTTTATCAGATTAAACAAAAACTTTAAAATGTAGTCTTTATGTCACCCACACATAACTTCCCTCTTGCCTGGAAATCAACAAACCTGAAGAAAAGGAATACTGAAAGAAGGAAGTTTCACTCTGTATCACCTGCTAGAAAGAGGCAGTCAGATATTTCTAAAGTGGAGGAAAAGCATTTAAAAGGGACTGAGATAGCTGACAGAATGGTACGCCAGGAGCCCTCCATAAGTGCATGGTCAGGAGCTGAATATCATCCACAAGGTAGGTTTCTTAGATTTTATTGTTGATTTTTGTTTTACTCATGTCATTTTTCCCTTATTATTGCAATGTCAAATTAGTATCATATCTTACTAAAAAAACCTTTACATTTAGAAGCAATTGTTTTAAATAGTGTTACAAGTTACAGCTATTACTTCTAAAAAAATCTTTTTTTTAATTATTATTTAGTAGACCTAGCAGTAGTTTACATTAAGTCAAATTTACTATAGTAGGCAATGCCATTCTTCTATATACAATAGCTGTTTATCTATGAAGAAACAGTGGGAAAATACGTTTCAGAAAATGGGAATATGATTTTAAAAAAAAATCACATCCAACCCTTCACATATTATATGAGTAGCATATAAAAAGTTTTCTTATATGACTTTTTTTTCTGCTTATACATTGAATAATATATTTAACTTTAATATGCTATGTTATGCCATAAGAATTTAACTCATTAGGCTACCACAACATAAATATCATCAATGTTATCTTCTACCCTATGCAAACATTATGATTGCTGAAGTGCTGGGCCAAATTCTTATCAGGTTAAAGTGGGTATAACTGCACTGATTAAAGTTAATCCCATGTTTAGGTATAGTTGTGATCTTTATTAGAAATAGTACTGACTAAAAATGAACAAGCAGGGGTAAAGAATATCAACTATGCTTGTGTGACTTGACAAAATTGTAAAACCATCCTAATGACGTTAGTCTCCTGTTCACTTCTTCTCTGTTCCAGAACTAGACAATGTATTGTTCTGGGAGCTTCCTCATCTTCTTAACTGTCTGCCTTATTGCCACATCCCTTGGCATTCAAAGAAATGGCCACAAATGCTTTCAAAGTGTGCAGTGGAGTGAGCTTTTAAAAGAGATTGAGAAACTTGTAAGTAAATGTGTAAAGTATCATCATAATCTATAGATGTAGTCTTCTATTTTTCTTCAGTTAAGATGTAAGGTATTTTTAAAATGTGTAATAATTGCTTGGCTGTAATTTTTTTTACATTATAAAAAAATTATGAACCAGATACCCCTTCTCAATAAAACCCTAAATCTTATTTTTTTTTTCATTCAAATTAATCCTGCTGAATATGCGGCATCCACAGATGGATGTCTTCCAACAAAAAGTTCCATGTTCTCCACAGAGGAATGACAGAAGTACATATTTTAGTGTACACAGTCACCGCAGATTTCTGCTAACTTTTGTCAGCTGAAGCCATAACACCATAATTTACCAGGAAATAATCCCACCCAAAGAAAAGTGTTTCCACAGTCATGAAGAACAGGTTTTGGAAAAAAAACTGTCTGAAGGTGTTTTTGGTATTTTTGTGGCTTGCCTTTTTCTCAACACCCCCTCATGGAGATGGAACATTTGAAGAAAAGTGAAATAGGCGAAGATTCCTGCTGCACAATTAGCTGTGTCTTCCATTTTGAGAATGTATAAGCCAAATGAATCTCCTTCACACAACCTCATGAGATATGTAGTATCCTCTGTGGATGTAGTCTTTCACTGCTAAAAGATCAATTCATTATTTAATGAACACTTCTATGATTTTTTTCTATCGTAAACCTCATTTTAACTGTACCTAAAATAATCGATGTTTTCTTTAAGAACAAAAGAGGCTTTTCTTTGGAGTGTGGTGAAGTGAGCAGTGAAGATTTGTGTTTCCCTGAGAAGATGCTAAAAGCAGTAAGTAGTAAAAGATACGTATTTGATAGCATTTAATTGTAACTGCTCTACTTCACAAAGATCACGCACCTTGTCACAAGACTTTCACATTAGAATTATGACATAGAAGTAGTGCAGAAGTAATTCTACAATCTACTCTGCACATGCATGTCATTTGTATGTACAGCCCAGGTCTTCAGTGCCACAAAGAAGGTTCTTGGCTGAGGATGTGCCACTGCACGAAAGCAACTCATTCAGCCCACTTCCAATTCACCTCTAATGAAGTCTCTAAAACTCAACCAGGGAACAAAAAGGATATAATGTGATATCAGCCACTTTTGGTCTTCTACCTTCTCCGAGACAGAGAGAATTCCCCTTCAGCAGATATGTATTTGTGAGGAAAGAGCTGCACATTCCTAGTCTAATGTTTTGGATCTCAGTCCAAGAGATATATTTTTGACCCTTATTCTCTTATTGACTAATACCCATACATTGAACATGTTCAAGTATACCAAAGCAGACCCAAAAATGCGCATATTTACTTTACAAAATAGAGATCCAGCTTATGAAAGCAAAATTTGCAACTGGAAACTGCACATACAATTCCTGATTTTCAAATAAATACCCTTGTCAATGCATACTACTTCCTACAATTTTTTTGTACTTAAAATTTTAGAAGAGTACAGGAGAGTGACATAAACTGTGCAAGAACTTATAATAACTGGTCTCAGGCAGTTGGAAAATGTATCATTAACTGAAACTTAAGTGCAAACTTCAGAAAACAAATTAGTCTTTTTTATTATTATTATTTTTTTTTGTTGTCTTTACAGGTTAAATATGATCACGCAGCCATTGTGCATACAGTGCATGAACTTGCTGAGCTTTTTAAGAGAGAAGATGTACCTTTTCAAAATAAAAACATTTTTCTAAGAGAAATATATGAAGCTCATGCTCAGCTCAAGACTTGTGTAAGTACAAGCTCTTATTTCACAGTATGATATTGATATTAGATAATCTTTTCTACTCGGCAATGGCAAGGCCGCATCTGGAGTACTATGTCCAGTTCTGGGGCTCCCAGTAGAAGAGATATGGATATACTGGAGAGTCCAGTGAAGGGCCATGAAGGTGACGAAGGATCTAGAGCATCTCTCCTATAGGGAAATGTTGAGAGAGCTGGAACTGTTCAGCCTGAAGAGAAGGCGGCTCGAGGGGAATCTCATCAATGTCTATAAATATCTGCAGGGAGGGTGCAAAGAGGATGGAGCCAGGCTCTATTCAGTGGTGCCCAGTGCCAGAACAAGAGGCAATAGGCACAAACAGGAACATAGGAAGTTCCGTCTGAACACTGGGAAGTGCTTCTGTACTAAGCACTGACACAGGATGACTGGAATGATTGTGGAATCTTCTTGGAGATTTTCAAAAGCTGTTTACACTATGTTGCCTTTCACATCAACCTCTTCAGTAGGCTTGTATATGACAAAAGCATTATAATGCATGTCTATCAGTTTTAGTGAGTCATGTTCATTTTTTATTTACTTCTCACTGTTTCAACTAACAGTTTTTTTTTTTTTTTTTGTCATTAAAAATAACAGCTGAGGCCCCAACTTAACATTATCCACGAATCCATAGTGAACGAGTGCTTCCAAAAAATGCATGTGTTAGTGGCCCAGGTAAGTAGGCTATCCCTCAATTCACATTTTTTTCTGCTACAATATTGCATGTCATCTTTTACAAAACAGCTAAAAACCACTTTTTAATAACCTTTTCTTCACAGACAAATGATCACTGCACTTGGCAAGAGATCCATGCACAATCCAGAGAGATGCTTCAAAGAATTGAAAATTACTCTTTCAAGAGAAGATCAGCACATTAACAAAGTCAGTTCCAATCAAGTATTTTGAGGATACATTGTCACATCAAGATAAATTACCTTATTTTTCTAAAAAGTAAAGGAAGTAGTATACGCACGGTTCCTATTTAAAGATGTAAATTGCTTGCTTAATTTATTTTTGTCAAGATTTTTTTTGTCAAGCCATTTTTTCTAAACTACTTATAATATCTTTAGTTTTAATAAAAAAGATGCAAGGGAGCATGTAAATGTGTCAGTTTTTATTTGTTTTATTTAAAAAAGTAATATTTTTCATAAAATGTATATCACAGATGGAGCACTGCAAACCTTGTATTCAGGCTAAACAGTGAGCATAACAGTTACACCACTTGATTTCATAGTACACCCATTAAATGATGGGAATATGAACTTATGACAGTCTAATGCTCTTCCAATGCACATCTCATACCATAAATTTGCACTGTTGCACTTTCACCACTGTAATTACAAGGCTACCTAAACCTTCATGCATGGAAAGATATTCATGTCTCCATAGCACAATGCCTCCAGGCTTCCTTAACTATTCATGGAGAATTCTTACCTTTCAGTTTGATCTTCCATATATAAATTTTATATAAATAACAAACATACAATCATTCCATTAGGTAGGCGAGCTCCTAAATAACTAAACATCTTTAAATGTTCACACAGTATCTGATACGCCTTGGCAGCACTGTATACTGGCATACTTTTCCAAACAGCTCGCTGATTGAAAACTTACAAAAGTGGTAACGTCTATTGACAGTCCTGAGGAAGAGAAATAAGGAGTATTGTGAAAGAATGAACAGTTCATAAAATGTTCATACGATTCTCTGGCAGTGAGATAAGCCTTGTTTCCACACATCTAGACTTCTAAGCACTGGTTTAGATTTTACCTCTTCAGAGAAATGCAGATGCTTAAGCAGATCAGAATACTTTGCACACTATTCCGATATTTATACTTCAGAGTTTAGACTACTAAAAAGACCAAAAATATTTATAATACCATATATGTCCCATTTCCTTACCACTACAGAATTTTATTTTATTTTTTAAATCTGGTTCAAGTCTTCATGGGTAGCCCAGTACCTCACTTTAAAATTACTTTCCCAAATCACCAATATCCCATCAATTCCTTTTTCAGAAATGGCTTGAGATAGAAGGGTAAAACAACAAAAACAACAAAAACCAACTATATTTTCTAAAGAAAAGAGCTATCAGATTATTAACATTATCAACATTATCAAGATCTACCATTTTATCTTCAAGTTCAAGGACAAACAGTTTTGATCACTTTTCACAGCATATTCATGTGCCACTTAAATTGGAAGTGATTCCCTCCACTGAGACCTCTCTGTCACATATCAGTGTGCAAAGAGCGTTGTGTTCCAGCAGAAAATTAATACCTCGAAGTCACACAGTTATCAATACAAGAACCAAACATCTTTAATGAATTAATTAAACCATGAGAAATAATAAATTCAAATAATGAAAACAATTTTAAACTGAGAAAATACTTCTTTCTGAAGCAATATTCTATGGAAGATAATGATATATATTACAGTAGTTTAGAAATGGATGCAAACTTTTCATCGTGGAAGGTGCTTTGCCAGTATAACTTCAATATATATAATTATAGCATTAAATAAATAAATACAATTTTAAATGTTCTCTTTTTTTTACCTTTCCAATGAGTTCCTTCAATAGTTTTATTCCTTAAGAGTAGCAATTTGTAAGTTGTGTCAGGGTACAATTATTGTGCGAACACGTGTCTGAGTATTTATTTTAATAACAGTTACAACCCATTTTAATCAGATTAAAAAAGACACCATTTACTCAAAATACTCAATGCAGAAAATACAAGCACAGGAAGAACAACTCTGCAACAATAATGGAGTTAAGGGATGCATTGGACTTTTAAGCTTCAGCTAATAAATTATTTGATGCATCATATTAAAATATCTACTCATATCTTCTGCCACAGAGGAAGATTTATTAGGATTAGAAAATCTTTAGGCATCTGGTGGTGATACTGTGAGTTTCAAGCAGCAGCCAGAGAAAGATATTTCAATTCCTGCTGGACAAATTGTCAAATTCTAACCTTAGATTTTCAGTGAACAGAACTCGTGTTCTCTGCCTGGGAACATATTTTTCTGTGTATTTACAGGTATGTTGGCAAATGAAAGTAGTATATGAAATTAAGACCTCTGTATCTGTTATGTGGAGGAAAACAATCACAAAGCTGGCTTAATACACTATCTGTGCCAGGTGGTGATAAAAATTTTGGACTCACAAGGATAAGGCCTCTGTTAATGCCTGTTTCAGAGGCACAAAGTAGTAAAGAACTACCTGAGCTAGCTTTTGAACTTTTGGCAATAAAAATGTAGGCCAGAGGTAATAATATCAGTTTTTCACTTAGGCAAGGAAGAGCTGATTAACAACCATGATTTTACACAAATGCAACATAAAAAATAAATAAATTTACTCACTGTTACAAAGAGTTTACTTTCCCCTGGAAAACAGCATTAGAATTTCTAAAGCTTTTTATGTTTTGGCAAAAGAGAAAAATTACTCAGTAACTTCTAACACATTAATTGATTATTAACAGAAAAAGGGGGGGAATTAGGAGAAAGATTTTTAAAAGGAAGAAGTATAAAGGCCATAATAGCTACCAGCTTTGCTCTAGACCTATTCATAATTTACACAATCCGTTCATAATACAGCAATAAAAAGGAAAAGTGCCATCCGTCACAGCATTCCAAACAAATGCTGCATATATCTCAGTACATTAGTACTTTGTAATTCTACCTTCTTCTCCCAAGCAATTAATATATTAGAGTATTTTTCAAGTGATACATAAAGATTCCATCCTTATGAAAGTGGGTTGGTAGAGGCTCTTTGAATACTAAAGCCTTTATTCTTTTAATAATACATATCATCTGCTTTGTGGTACACAGCTTGATTGGTTTTGGCTAGAAACCAGCCCAAAATGCATTCTGAGACGCACTTCAATTTATTTTAGCAGATTATTCAGATGTAACTGAAGAGGAAAAAAATCTTATCTGATAAATACAAGTTTAACTAGTTGATAACTTGTAAATAAAAAAAATTATTTCTCTTTGCGAGTATCAAAATGCTGAATACTCAAAACTAATACAGAAATTAGTATTTTACAGTAACTTACAGAGCTCTTTCAAAATAGCCTTTCATGTCCTTACATTCCATTAAATCATAATTAGTACCTTTTCATGCTTATGTACTCTCAGATTTCATTCCCAGCCTTAAATCCAGAAGCTATTTATTTCACCAAATTTATGAACATTTCATATAAAATAATGACCTAATTATAAGATTATTTGTTTTCCTTATTCACTGGCTTTGTTACGTATCTGAACATCCACTGTTTTCTTCTTTACACTCAAGAGATTAATTATTTTAGTAGCTACAAATGTTGTTCAAAATATGATGAATGAAATCACCGAAATTGTTGAGATCCAAGGCTCAAGCAACATCATTTCCTGTTCAATTTAAAAAAAAAAAAAGTCTTGAAGTACATTAATACATTAATACAATAATAACCAATAAACAGCATTTTGGCTGAATAACAACTTCTACTGCAGATGACAAATGGAAGAAGGAACAGTAAGAAATGTTTTACAACTTCCAGGTAAGTGGCTGTTATCATATGCAAATGAAGTTTCACTTGAAGCCCTAACCCACATCAAAGTGCAGCCTGTGCTTCAGACATGATGATGTCAGCTCATGACAAGGGTGGACTGGCTGTAAAACTGAATTAGCTTGATTATAAATGAGCAGAGGACAAATCTCTCCCATATGCATTCTTAATGCTGTCCTTGTACGGGACACGTCTCTCCCTCCAACAGACTATGTTTTTCCTGTTAAGGATTCTTACTAAATTTTGTCCAAGTGTTTGCTGAGTCACTGGTGCCAGAGGGTACCATTTAAGGCATTGCTGCTTCAGACTTGGCTGCAGCAGTAACTCTACAAGTCACCCTCAGTTTCATTTTCACTGCTGCTCTGTCTCTATAGCAACATCATACCACTTCTTCATCCACAGCAGCACAGACTGGCCTCTTGCTGGCATGTATGGCTTTCTGAGAAATTCTGGCCCTAACAATTGCAAAGAAAGTGACTGCAATTTCAGTTATTTTGGCCACTCCATGATTCTAAAGATTCTTTAACCTGGAAATCTAGGTAGCCTCTTGGATTTATTCTGTCCGAACTATTAAGTGCTCCCTGTGTGCTCATTAGTCACAACCTTGCAGTGACAAGTGTTATTCACTCTGTAGGCTGCACAGTAATTTCCAGTAAGAATTCCAGGTTTCTAAAGTTACACTGGTTCTTCCTTAAAAACAAAAAAGATTTTCAGTGTAGCTGCCACTCAGCTGGCACACTGATCATGTGTGCAAACCCCTTCAGATGCTTTCATCCTGTAACTGACACTACTCCTTTCTATGTAAGATGCTACGCTACAGCTCCAAGTATTGTGACTTGCTACACTGGAAAATAGGGAAGGAAGTCAGTTATTTCCACGATAGAAACATGGCTCTTCTGCGGGAGGGCGGAGGAGGTGGGAAATAAAAGTACCTGTACCACACCATTTACGAAAGAAATGTTGTGAGACCTGCATCATCATTCCAATGAAGGAATGAATAATGAACCAGAGCTTCACCACCCCAAATTTGTGACACTGGTAGATGAAAAACCACTTTCTGTTTCTTCTAGAGAAGGTTTCTCCATGTTTCAGGGATCGTAGCACATGATATTATGTTACTAGAACTTCTACAGACAAAGCAGCACTTAATTATCTTGTGTATAGGATGGTGATCTTTATTTATTTGTTTTTGATGGTGAATTTCTGTTTAAATTTTGCTGTGAAATCATTGGGTTCAGTGGCAGCTAAAGACTGAAGAGCAGTGAAATAACTAAATCTATTCTCAGAAGGAAATTACAAATAACAAGAAGCATAAAGAACAAAACTTCGAGCAGTAGTTTTTTTGTTGTCGGGGAAATAATTTTCTGCAACACTGTTTTTTCACAGCTACTTTCTCATACTAGCACTCAAACACTATGAATTTTGAAAACTAGAAGAAAATAGTACTTTCTGAATTCTTTTAGTAACTAAAATTTATGTTTTCCAAAACAGAACTATTCAGAAATTTATGGCTTCAATCACTTTTTTATTTCTAAACAAACAAAGATGATGAATTACCTTCTAATTCAACTATTACATACATTGATTCTCTTAGTATCTTACAAAATTGAGTAAAATTATAGAATCTTAGAATAGTTGAGGTTGGAAGGGACGTCTACTAGATCTAAATTCAACCTCCTGCTAAAAGTAGGGTCAAGACTGAATTCCAGACTTTGTCCAGCCAGGTCTTGAAAACATCCAAAGCAGTTGTTGTCAGAAAACTGAATGTTCCTTATAGCAGCTCTCGTTCTATTGTGATTCTTGATTTTTATTGATGGCAATGTGATGGTTAAGATGACACTAAAACATTTTTGCTAACAGGTATTCTCTCTGCTTTTTCCCCTTCTGTCTTACTCACTCGTATGTAATTGATTTTGTCCTCTGTTCTGTTTATTTAACTTACAGTAATCCACCCTAGTCTGGCCCTGTGCATTGTAAACTGTCAGGGTTTCCGAAATCAGCCACCTGCTTGATTTGTTTAGCACATGTGTGATCCACGAGCACTTGTGGATCCCAAGATAAGGACAATGGCAATGCAGCAGAATTGTTTCAGGTGCAGGACGGGGATTGCTATCCTTCTAAATTAACCAGCAAAATAGAATCACTTTACCAACGGTGTCTGGTTAATGTTTGGTGAACATCACCTTGTACTACTAAAGAGGAATTAGGCTTCATAAGAGCAAATCTTGAACTCTTGGAAAAATTACAATGGCTATGGGGAAGTGTATAAGGGATTAGAAGACCTGGACACTTAGTTTCTGAGAAGTAGCTAAAATACTGCTAACTCTTTGCAGGGCATATCCTTCACTGGGTGCCAGTATCCTTCCCTTCTAGCCTACCGTCCACTACTTCCCAAACTCTCATTGATCTATCTGTCTTTTCCTTTATAAGACATTCCTGCATGTCACAAAACTGAATTAGCTGCTGCTGTAGGCTACCTTACTTTTTTTTCCGGATTTGATAGTAAAACTTGATTAAATCTTGAATTCATGAAAGCAATAATGAAGAACATGTACCACAAGAGATAATATCTTGTATCATACTGATTAATAAGTTAATTTTGCATCTGTGTAAAAAGTCATTTTTCTCCTTGACAAGATGGTTTGTGTTTTGAAAAGAAAAAGCTCTCCTCTGAGCTGTTGTCACTGGACTTGTTCTTTCAGTAGTTTACAATTTTTTTAATAGTTACTTAATACACATCATACATATTTAAAAGATAAGAGATTGCATTCAGAAGCATTCAATCTCAGCAGCGAACGCTGGTATTTGACATGAAAGAAACACTGCTTTTCTATAATAGAAAATATAATATCCTTGCCCATGGCAGGGGGGTTGGAACAAGATGATCTCTAAGGTCCCTTCCAACCTGAACCATTCTATGATTCTATGATTCTATGATAATCACAGGATAATTTACTGAAAACACGAAATATGCTCCATCTATGTCTCATCATAACAATCATCATTCGGCTTATTAACAATATGCTAATTTCTTTGACGTAATGATTGTAATGGTATTACTCAAACATATCATAAAAGGACTTTGCCCACTTGCATAAATAACCAAAGATAGTAACTTTTCTTTATCAGATTTCTAAGATATTCCAAAGAATTACAGGCAGTTACAGTGAAAATATATATATATAAATGTAAAAAGCCAGAAATTAGTATGTGCTTATGACTAGCACATACTCTTGAATACTCAATGCCATGTAAGTTCACAATATTATTAACACTATAAATAGAAGCAACAGCAATCTGTTTTTTTTCTCAGATCTGCTCCACAATTCAAATATATGCAATAAAAGAATGCATATAAATCCATTTTCACAAGAAATTAAAATTAAGTACACCTCAGCTAATTATTTAAATTCCAGAGAAAAGGAGAAAAGAGATGTCACTAATTCCTTTCACAAGGAGAAAACTGATGACGTTGCATAAGGCATCCAGACCGGAGTCTTATATGTGAAATGGCTCTGCTAGCCATTAAGGGCTATTTCTTTCTTCCACAAATGGAAACATTACATATGTTTCATCATCTCAAATCAGTGTCATAAAAAACACTTAGAAGAAAGAATATGGAATTTGTACCAGTTAAGTGCTATACTACAAATATTCATGGAGTGAGAAAACTTCTGACATTTTTCTTATCTTCAGCATCAGGAAGCAAGGAAGAAAGAGACTGGAAGGAAGTTGCAAGTAAAGAAATTAAGGAGAAGCAAAGCAAAACAGATGACTGAAAAACAAACAAACAAACAAACAACTGGAAGGTAAAGTGGAGCAAGGAGGAGAAAGAGTGAGATAGAAAGCATATGCTTAAGAACAATTAAGTATTGACTGACCAGGACAGAGTACACAAAAATTATGATGCTCTCACTTGAATAAGTCGTTGTTATTATCTATTATTCATGACACCATAACAAGAACAAAAATAAAAGGTAAAGACTGCTTTTTGAAGTGCAAATTATTTTGAGCAAATACTAAACTTTATTACTTTAAGTACTTGTAATTTCTCTCAGAAATCGCTGGCTGCTAATACACAAGCTGTAATGCAGAGCCCCATCATCTGTTTTATTTGCAAGAATTCCTTTTCTATTCCCCTCAGTCCTGCAAAAAGAAAACTGTGTGGCATTCTGCTTTTGTGGAGGACACAAAGATGGCCTGTAGACTCTGGAATGCATTCCATTGTGACCAGTTATGCTCTTCTGCCATACATGAACAGCCAAAATAATGTTTCTGTTAAGTTCAAACATTTTGAATACAGAATTATATTTCAATCCAGCAGTAAGACAACAGACATTGAAGGTCTAAAGCCATAAGAGCTGCAATAAAAAATACAGTCATATATCATTTCATTTATCTGAACAATCTAGCACTAACAGCTGTATGAAAACCGTACAGTCACCTAAACTATTGTACACACTGCTAGAGATTCCATTTTTGAGCAATCCAATATGCTGCAAATAAATACGCATCATCTCCAACTTAAAGAGTGAAATCCATCCTGAAAGGGAAAAAAATATTGTAAAGCAATACTAATAAAATTAATTTAAATACTATAACTTATGATCTTAAGCAAAAGCATATATATTGTGTAGGAAGGTGAGTGTTTAGGATGTAACGGAGAACATATTCATCTGTTTAAATCTCATGCATTATAGGCTATAATATAAAGACTGCAGATCAACACGGCTTCATGACTGGTGTAATTACTAGTGGTTTGGCTTCTATGATCACACGAGGTTCTTCAGTGCATACAGCTCATTGGGAACAGATAGGATCTAAAAGAAGCAGAAGAATCTTTACTAGCAGTTTGGCTGACCTAGTGTATAGCTCTTTAAGCTAAAGAATTTTGGGGTAGTGTCCAGAGCTGTGACACCTGCATACTCACAAGCAACAAGGTGAAGTACACTTACCAGAGTAATGAGGAATGTTCCTCAATCCTCTCCAAATGCAAGAACCCTAAGACCAGCCATCTCAAGTGCAGGTTTACCAGTGCATACAGTCTGGGCAACAACAAGGAGGAGCTGGAGCTCTAAGCCCAGTCAGAGAGTTATGGTATCATATGAATCACTGACACTTGACGGGAAATCTCACATGACTAAAAGACCACAAAGGATGGTACAAGCTCTGTCAGAAAGGGAAGAAGAGAGAGTGGAGTTGCACTGTATGGAATGGCAGCAAAATAACCATCAAGGACTACCAAAATCTTGCAGTCAGAAAGGTTAAGGCTCATCTAGAACTGAAAGTGTCCAAAGATACCAACAAGAGCAAAAAAAGAGTTCTTCAGATATTTGAGCAGTAATTAGAAGTACCGGGAAGACATAGGTAGGCCTACTGCTAAAAAGACATTCATCGACGTTTGCTGAACATTTACGGAATGGATGCTAGCAGAGTGGGTGGTACATTCTAGCAGCAGTGACAGTGACACTGGTCACCTCCACTGGTGCAGATTTTTACAAGTGCGGCATGCAGGCTCTTGTTCATCACTGGTGAAAATGCATAGCTAATGGTGGTGACTATGCTGAAAAACTCTGTTTTGTAGCTAAGAATTTGCTCTATTAAATAGTGTTATTGTGGTCTTTGTATTTGTTGCAGTTTCCACGGAAATAAAGAGAAGGCATTACTTGCAGAGTGACCTATGTAGATTAATTATATTGTCCTGTTAACTCAGTGGTATAAAATTTATATCTTTGTGGAAGGTAACAACTATTTCGATATTCATAGAGCATCAGAGATTATATTAAGGAAGAAATGAAGTTACACTTACCAAACTAACTGAATTACTTTAGATCAGATCATCACTTATTGTAGTCTATTTCTTGAAGCATAATAGTACATAGCTTTAAGCAGTGTAACAGAGAATAACATTTTAGTGTTTTGGGTTTTTTTTTTTTTCAGTGTGTGTGCCTGTGTTTGTGTACGAATGTGTATGTTTTGTTTGTTTTCTCTTTTTTTGTTTGTATGTGTTTTATGATCCCCAATTTCATAAAACGGCAAAGAGGCTACTTTTTCCTTTAGCAACTCTAATTTATACCTAGTTCTTTCAACTTTTTTTTCCCCTCACAGTTATTTCCATCAAGTCTGCTGAGAGAAAAAATCAGAAACAATTTCAGGCCAAATTATCCATTTGGCCCCAATCCACATAAGCAGTTAGCTGGTGTCTCCTGTATTCCTGCCCTGTCAGAAGCAAAAGTGCAAGCATTATTCCAACCAAACTCACCTGAGGAATATGATAGAACAAATTTTCAGAGAACTCTTTAATATTATCTGCTCTTTATTTGAAGTGAACTACACAGAAAATTCCACAGTGCTCACCTTTTTTATAATACAGCCCAATGATTGCAGCACATGACCAGAAACTGATGCTCCTAAGATCAGCCCCCTCTTTTGACCAAGTACACTAAAGCTTTCCACAATCTGTCCTGTTAGTCAGGAGGATATTTTTTTGCATGAGGACACTCTAACTCTCCTGCTGAAGCTCTTACAAGGATTCACAAATTCAGAGATACTGTACAAAGGATAAATACCATTGAATAATCTGGTAGTTAGGGCACTCATCTAGAAGAAAGAAGTTGCGTGTACGAGACAATATTGTAAGGATTTTTAAAATTTTTGTATTGTGCAATAAATAACCTAAACTTGTAATTCACAACATGCAAATAATAAGAATTATACTCAATACATTGAGATAATTCATACACTTAAAAGAAAACTGTAGAAGCACCATATTCTGAGAACAGCATGATTAGTCTGTAATCTTTTCATGTGAACTATGACCTCGTATATATGGCCCTACTCATTTCACAAACACCGGCGTACCTTTTGTGGGTCATAGTACTGCAAGCTTACAAATTATCCTGTGGCACAAAATGATGGCTCAATGTTGAAGTTTTCTAGAAAGACAGAAAGACAGACTTACGTATTCTTCTCCCCTAAAAGAGGAGAAATAATTCAGTCCATTGTGTGATTCATTAGCCATTTAATTAGTATGTTTCCTCTTAAAAAGTGACTGAAGCAATTTTTTCTCTTTCTGAGGTTTTTTAAACTGCAATTATGATACATGCATGGCTAGCACAGCTCAGTCATTCCAAACATAGTATATCTGACACAAAATACCTTTCACAACACAAATCCTCTTTGATCTGCAATGTTTTGGGTGGTGCTTAGCTCACTGTTGAATTTTCCTACCCAACAAAAGGAGAAAAACACACTTTTAATTTAAGATATGGACTCCAGACTTACATGGATCATGTTAAAACACTGAAAAACACATTTTTAGAGGTTTAGAACATTTTTTTTGAAAAAATAAGGTTAGAAAGTTAGGTAGCCTATAAATATATATCATGTTAATAGCATTTGTTTGATGGTAGCAATACGTAGTGGATTTAGCAGCAGGAAAAAAAGCAATACAAATGATACAAAGCGATACCACATAATGAACCCCCTGAACATGGATTACAAACTGTTGTATATGTCATTCAAGAAAATGTATGTGACTTTAAAATGGAAGAAATAACTCTCAAGCCTACATACCATACACACACATTTTCCATATACCTATTTATAGACTATCTTCTATAAAAAAAAAAGAGAAGCTTCAAAACTAGTAAGAGCTGAATAATATTTGTTGGTTCTGAAGTTATATAATAATATTCTTATTAGAAAATATTTTATCTAGGAATTAACTTGCTCCTGCTTTATCTGATTATTAGATTTTCGAGATTAGTAAAAATATTATGGAGGAAATAACTTCCAGCAAAATACTCTTTGATCATTTTCTTTTTTGAATTAACAGTTATAGCTAAGCAAACTTGAGGATTAGATTTGTATTCTTCCTTTTTACAAGACTTGATTCAAGTACCATTTAAAAGTATTGCCATTTGATTTTACAGGGACATTCATGAATGCTTTTGATTAGTACCTGAACTATAAATGGAACGGCCAGGTACAGGAAATTCAAAAAACTTCCATATGACATTCAAGGAAAAATTGTTTCTGACATTCAGTGATTTTCTTTCATGAAGAATACACTGACTTTTTGTATTAACTCTCACTGAAAATAATATAACATTCTTTTATAGTTGACACTTCTTGAGCTGACTTGGTCAGTTTAAATGGCTTATGCTTAGCATGTTATTAAGCCTCTTTGTCCATGTGTAAAATAGGCATATTCACAGACCATAGAGATAAAGAGTGGTTAAAAGCTGATATCACAATGACTCAGGACATTGTCTTCAGAAGAAGATAATTTTGATGCATTTTACTGAGAAGTAATAGATTAATATTTTGATTACCTTTTCCAGAATGTCTGTATGTCAGAGTTTTAACTACATTTCTCTCCAAGGCTGTGTAATTGCTCTTCTCTATCTAGCAAAATCAGTACCAGATAGAGATGAAAACACGAAAAATCCATAGGAAAATCTTGTTGAATATTTACTAGAAGACCTAACTATTGTGGTTACAAGTATGTCCCCTTCTCAAATGTGTTAGTTTTCCATTGCCCTCTTTTATCCTCACCCATCCCTAATAGCAATTCCCTTCTTCAAATCTCTTTTAGATTTCCCACACTTCTTGTCTCATAAAAACAATAAAACAATTCCTTCCTTCTTTCATGCTAATTCATGCATTCCATGACTACCTTGACTAATTTAAAGTGCTGTAATATCTATAAATCCTTCCACCTCATCTTCTGCTCTCTGCCTGTTTTTTAATAATATTCAATATTAATAATAGTGAGTAATTATTGACTTCATGATCTGTAAGTCTCATGAAAAACTGGTAGCTGGGCAGAAAAGACAGCTTCTGTAAGCGCTGCAGAAAAACTTGGAGTATGGCCTCACATATTACTAGATGGCAGAGTTTCCATATATGAAAGAAAGGTGAAGCTGTAGATAGGAGTTTCAGCTTGTGTGTACTAAAAGCTGGAAATTGATTCAAAATTCACTCCTCTGCTATATTCCTCATGCAACAATCTTTTTCTTATTGGACACGCTTTTTCTTACTAGTTTAATTCCCATGAAAAGTGTGCTAAATGAAGTACTGGATGCATCTGTGATACTATATGCACAACGTGAAAGGTTTTGTAGTTCAAATGAAGCAGGTTTAATGATATTGGCACAGTAAGTTGAGGCAGGTAGCAATTGGAAGTATTTTTGAAAGACCTATCAGGATTTTTTAGGTGTTTAGGTGTAACTTTTTAGGAGTTGAAGATGGACAGATAACTTTCATCTAGCTGGTATGTGGAACATATAGGCATAAGGAAAAGGATGCAGTAGACTGTCTGAGATGGTCAGTATCAGGGAACAGTTAAAACTCACCTATGCTGTCCCTATCCTGTGTAAACTGACTGAATTAACTGTGACAGTAAGAGGACAATTAGAGCACTTAATGAAGTGTGCAGCTTGGCCACTGAGGTTTTATTCATATATGCAGTTTCTATATTATCAGTTTGAATATCTCAAAAAAGCCTATTTTCTTAGTGTCAGTATGATTTATGCGCACGTACCTAAGTGCATTGCAACTATAGACCACAAGGTTAAACAAGATTGTTTGCCCAAACAATCTTCAATATCCAAGCCAAGAATTCAGTCCTTTTAAGATTATTGGCAATTGTAGCCCCGGAAGATATTTAAGCACATCAAGACAGCCTCAAGAACAAACAGTTCTACATCCTTTCCTTCTCCTCCCACTTCTGTCAATTAGCATTTTCACAGACAAAACACAATTCTCTCCTGAGAGCTGTCCTAAAGAACAATGAGTAGCTGTATTAAATGATGAAAGCAGCGAAATTGTAGGCCACTTCCTAATTAGATGGGGGGGNGGAAGAGGGGGAATTATATCACTTAGGACTGAATTCTTTATGTATCATAAGCCATTTGGAGATGATATATATTGCAGAAAATATAGCTCCATAGCATCAAAGGTACATTTGGAAGTAAAAGGGACAAGTCTACTTCAGGATAAAGTGTGAATTGTTTAACTGCACTGAGTAAAACAAAAGAAGTCAGTTCTAAAGATGGGCTAAGCATCTGTACCAACGCAAATCAATGCAAAGCTTCCTGAAAGTATTGCTCAGATGAGAAATTATCATGTCTGTTATCTTGAAGTTGTTGTAATAGCTTATATTAGCCTAAGACCTTCCTAGTGATTTTAGAGGCTTTGTATTAACATTTAGTTTTTGCAGAGCTATCCTTCAAGAAACTAACCTGATTCCGTTTCAAACCAGAACCAATCACAGCAGGACTTCACAGGAGTTTACAATGTAATGGGCTACCCAGGGAGGTGGTGGAGTCACCATCCCTGGAGCTTCTTAAGAAAAGGGTAATGTCACGCTGAATGACACGGTTTAGTGGTATGCTGGTGATGGCTCAATGGCTGGAGTAAATATCTTAGTGGTCTTTCCACCTGTAATGATTCTGTGATATATTTAAATAATAAAAAGTTTGCCTTTGTTACAGCGTATGACCTGTAGCCCTCTTCAGATACACAGAACACACTAAACTCCCTATAGAATCATTAGTGCAGCTACGTACACAGAAAAGGCGCTCAAAGAAGTATGCAAACTATTTGGAAATGTGTCTTTTCCATTGTCACATCACTCATTTTAGCTTGTGAGATTTGCAAATATGAGTTGCCCACATAGTGAGTAAAGATATTGCTTTGCAGGTACAGTTTCTGGAAACATTATCTCTGAGTAATATTGACTAAACTACTCAAATGACTGTACTTCTTCTCGTGACTGTGTGAAAGTTGACAGGACGAGAACGTGCATTTGTAGAGAAAGAATTGTCTAAGATGTGATGTAAACGTTGAATAAAAACAATAATTATTACAGCAATTAAAGTTTAAAACTTGAGTCAGCATTTTGCTTCTGTTCCTGACTCGCTTTATAATTTTGGGCAAGTAACTTAGTCTCTGATTCTACAAATATTTTTATTTATGCTTTACTTTATTACACAAAGAGCTGTTTCTGGAACAACACATTAATATTTACTTAAATTAACAGAATCAGGGGCTTAAGCTGTTTCTGCTCTGATCAGAGACACGTTGCACAACGGAAGTGGAACAAAAAGCAAGGCAGAAGGACAGGGCTTTCCGTTCAGTTTCTCTCATGTGCTGCTCCCTTGGTCTCAAGGTTGTCTCCAAGCTGTAAATACCTATGGACAGTAACTCCTTTTCCTGCATGATCCTGAGTGCCTGGTGTGTTTCTTTCTGGATGCCACATGCATACCTGAGGGAAGATAAGGGCAAAAAACGTGTCAAGGGCTGTAGCCCTAGGAGTTTTTCTGCCTGACAAAGCAGACGCTGACCAGGCCCTGCAACATAAGCCATGCCACGCCATGGCCGAAATAACACACCGCTCCTTCAGCGAGAGCAGTTTCCTTCACTCCCTGAAAACAGCCAAGCTCAGAATGATCGCTTGGGCTGTGTTACAGGAACTGGGCAGTAACTGAAACGGGCTGGGAAGAGAAGGATGGGCTCTCCCCTCGGGCACTCCGCAGTAGGGTGGGGCAGAAAGGATCACCCCGCAGCGACGAGCCGCGGCCGCAGCTCCCAGTGGGGCTCTGAGCGCTACAGGGCCTGAGAGCTCCATGCAGACGGGGCTCCCCGGGAGCCACTCCACACACGCGCCGCAGCGTTACTCAGCGCTCAGGCGCTGGGAGGATGAGCTAACTCCGGCCGCCAGAGCTCCCTCCTCCCCCTGCACCGCCCACCCTGCCGAGACGCCAGCCATCTTCTCCGCATCGCCCCCACCTCAGGCCCCGCAGCCGCTCGGCGACGCGGGGGGAAGGGCGCCACGGCACCTCCCGCCGCCACCTGTGGCACCGCCCCCGCCGCTCCCTCAGCCTCGCGCACACCCCCCCCCCTGCCAGCTCCTCCGAACCCAACCGCCCACCGCTCTAACGGCCGCCGCTGGAGACGGCAGCTCGCCCTCCCATTCGCTGCTGCGCCCGCCCGTCAACCTCCTCTCGCGGAGGGCGTTGGAGGGGCGGTGCCGCGGGGCTGTCAGCGGGAGCGGCAGAGGAAGCGGCCGCGAGAGTGTGATGTGGGAGCTGCGCTGGTAACCTCGCTCGCGCTCTCTTCACCGTTCTCTTTTCCTGGGCTTTTCACGTAGCTGCCCCCAATTTTTCTGTAGAAACACTTCCTGTGAAGTAAATACACACCAGCGCCGTTTTTTTCCCCCTCTCCTTTCCTTTTCCTTTTTTAATCCGAGCCAAATATTTGTGACCCGAGCTTAGGCGCCCGGGTGGCCCCGGGGCTCCGTCAGCGACATCGCTCCTTCCCGCTCGCCTCCCCCGCGGCGCCATGGATCACCAGCCGAAGTTCTTCGAGAACCTCTCC
>WBMW01003376.1:249255-286889 GCA_013396635.1 Penelope pileata
AGGGAGGGAGGGAGGGAGGGGCGCGCGGGACCGGGCACGGCGCCCATGTGGGAGGCACGCGGCGCTGCGGGAGGCAGCGGATGGGGATGGGGCAGGGGATGGGGCAGGGAGCGGCTGCGGGAGCCGCTGGGGCACGAAGAGCTGGTGAGGAGAGGAGGAGGGGCTGGGAGTGCCCGCACGCGGGCTGCGGTGCTCCTCGGGTTTCTGCCTCCGCGCTGGTCTCTGAGCTGTCTCTCTTAATGAGATCATTTACAAGATAAACCATTTATCTTCTGAGACTCTCTCATCCTTCCCTCCCTTTCTCATCACGTTTCCTAACGCGTGGCCACCCCTCAGCCTGGCCGAGCAGAGGATAGAAACGCTCCGGGAACTTTTACCACTAAAATGTCTTCACCTCGGGAAATGGTGGGGAGCGGATGGCTGCCGCGAGCCGGAGGAGGCTGCCGTGCTGCTGGGGCTCTGCCAGCCCTCGCCGCATCCGCTTCTCTCTGCGCGTTGGCACCGGGAACGCTTCTGCTTCATGATTTAGTGAGCTTGGATGGTGCTTTGCTCTGCAAGCCCGTAGGAGTGTGTTGAAAACGTGTTTTACTATTTAAACATCTGAAGCGTAGAGGGAGTCCTAGCAGCGGGAACAGGGGAACAAAAGACCTATAGACACTAAAAAGAAAGAGAAAGACACTAAAAGCAAAGAGACAGAGGCTTGATCGTAGGATACTTAGCTATGAAGTTGTGTTTTCCTGCACTTTCGCTTCCCCTTCTCTACTAGCAAACCTCACATAAATTAAGTTTGAAGTTCCAGCTGATTAAGGTTCCAGATCTCTCACTTTTTCATGCTACTTAACAGGACTCTCCACTTTTGCTGGGAGAGTTGTTCGGTGAGGATTGCTTTTAGCTTCCTTTGCTTAAGTAACAACTATTTTATTATTACTGTTACCAGAGAGTGCCTCGGAAGTACTTAACGAAGAATGTTCCTCTTAGTCACGTTTTGAAGGGGGGGGGGCGATAAGGAAAGCCTATTTCCTTTGTGCCTGGGCTCAGTGGTTTAAAGCCCAGCACTCGCTGCTCCGCACGTGGAAACGTGCGGGGTCCCGCCCCTTTTGGGGCATCCCCCCGGTACTTCCGAGGTGCGGGCAGCACTCTCCCCGCTGCCCGCTCCCTGCTGCGTCCCGGGGCCGCAGCTCGCACGGAGCGATGCCTTCGCGCTCCCTCCCTGCCGCCGGTGTGTACGTGATCCGTTGCGAGTCGCTGCGGATTCCGCCTCCTTGCGTCATCAGGGCTGGGAGAAGCATCCTCCCGCCCTCTCCCCGCAGGAATAACGGGGAGTCCCCGGTTTTCCCTGGGATTATCACGGATCTTTCTAATCGGGGGTGCAAGGGAGCTGGTACCAGTCAGAGAGGAAAACGTGATCCTGGAGAAAAAGCAAGGCACTGACCTTACATGGCTTCTCTTGTTCCTCAGTCGGGTTACATTTGTTCAAGTTTTAGCCACAGTTGGCTCTCAGTGTCATTACTTCCATTGCTAAATGATTCCAGAAGGAACTGTGAATCAAAGCGTCTCTGTTTTAATGGCCTGGTTGCCAAATCGCCATTTTAACTTCTAAGTGTGACAGGGCATTGCCTCTAGCAGCAGTAGCATGTTCAGCAAGAGGCTGAGTCGCTTCCACATGTCTGGAGATTATATAATACACCAGCAGATGCATCTGTCTTTATAAAGTATTAATCTCTACTTGCCACTATGTGAATTAAGGCATTTGAAGGACTTTCAGAATCCACTGGAAGCATCTAGACTTTATTATCTGACCGATTTCAACTGCAGCATATTTGTGTGGAGAGGTAAAGATTAACAGCCTGTGAAAGTTGCTGTCTGAGGAGTGAGGTTGTCACAAAAACTGAACAAAGCAAACTGGATGGCTTCCAAGATAATTTGTAGGCAGCTTTGTTGACCTAACTTAGAACCAGAAAAATGCAATTTTAAAAGTTGGTCATTTGGACTGTGACACAACGCAGTTGAGGTTCATAAACCTTACTGTCTTGAGAACAACGTGGATGTGTAAAATACAGCCTCTGGTATGTTTGCATGCTAGATTAGGCGTAGAACAAGGGACAGAGTGAGTCATACCTTGTCAAGGTCATTTGCCCCGTGTAGGGCAAATGTACTAGCGAAGTTGTGAAGTATGAGCAGAAGGAAACACGGTGCTGTTGCTGCAGAACTGTTTGAAAATACATGTTCAGGCAGAACTGTAGGGCAGGCAAACCTATTGACTCTGAAGTACGCAAAAAAGTGAAAAAAGAAGAGTTCTAGTCTCTTGTTTTCTTTCAGATTTACTTGATAAACATCAGAAATATTCAGATTATCTGTAATGCAAACCAACCTCAGCAGGAAAGGCAGTGGAAAGAGCATCAATTAGCGTCGCAATAAACATGACTCTTCATCTCAGTAGGTGCCTTGATTTAGATAGGTGGGCTGTAAATTTTTGCCTAGAACAAAATATGCTTGATACTATTTTAGAATACAATTTACTGCCTTTGCTGCCGTTGTACTTTTGAATAATTTAGGAGTAGCATTATGTAAAATACACAAGCTTTTCTATTTATAGGACATGTTAGAATGTAAGTTACTTTCCCACCTTTGTGGTACGTCATTGCAAGGTTTTTTGCTTGTCTTTTTCACTAACTGCACAATATTAAGGCCTATGTAATAGATACATGCCATAGTAGGGTTATTTAGGTTTAGGCATCACATTTTAAACACAAGTGTATTGTTTTTGGTGGGATTAAAGAATGAATCAGTGATTTATTTTACATCAAAAAGGTGCAGTTTATACATTCATGTATGTAAGTAGTAAACTTAACAGGCCATCACTTTACCTAGCCAACTAAATAGTGAACTAAAACAAGTACTTCTTACGTTAATCACAAGTACCTTAAGAGGCAAAAGTAGTTCTGACAATTATTCTCAAAATTTAGAGGTTAGTTCACTTTCTAAACTATTTCTATATGGTAGCGATTGCAGCTCAGAAGGGTGAACTGAAAGGGAATTTTAAGTCACTCTTCTGTCATCACGCTGCAGGACTCAGCACGATCTGCTTCAGGTGCAGTGATTGTATGTTGTACTGGTTACCAGTGACTACCATGGACGATTTTGATGGCTATAGGTCACCATTATGTTTGTAGAACCTGCAATGACACTGCCTATTGTAGAACCGTGATAGGTACGGCTAGACAGCAAGAAGAGCCGTATCATCTGAAAGTTTCCTATTCCTGAAGGCAATTTTGCAGTATTGGAAAATGACAAATTTGTGGCTGTTGCCCATTTACTTGCTCAATTTTATTGCTTTAAAAGATGATCGTGTTATTTGTGAGATAACTTCAGAAATTTAGTGTTGTAGAAGATGGCAAGTAATAGAGGTAGTGATATGGATTACCTGTTAATGTCCTAGAATACCATAGACCATGGGTGTGCAACCTCTTGACGTGCCGGGGCCACACTGAGTGAAGAGGAGTTGTCCTGGGCCGCATAGAAAATATGTAATATAGTTAACGTGTATAACTAACAAAACTTATTTTTTAACATTTTATTACAACATAAAAATGAGAATTTTTTTCCACTTACTTTGGAAAAAGAAATGTTGACCACTGAATAAATAATACTAATGAAATACTCTTCTTTATGGTACCCAGATTGTAGAGTTCGTTAACAATTATGTAGTTTGAAGTTAATCTCAAAATAAGACATCTTTTCCAGCAAATATGATTGTGTTTATAGACATAGGCATGTACAAACTACATAATGTAATGCATGGACACGTATAAAGAAGTAAGATTTTTACTTAGTAATGGATGAATGTATCTGTTTCAAGACATCTAATATTTTGGAAGAACTGCATTTATAACTAGGGGGGTTCTATAATTGAAAGTAGACTCATGATGTTGTTTAAATCTTGAAGAAGGAGGTCTTTAGGTAACATCCAGACTAGATACATATTTGTGCTGTACAAGGCTCTGATCAGATACAGTGTTACTGCTTAGAAAAATTGTATAGTATTTTTCTTCAGGTATCTAGAATCGTTACTATGAGTATGTGCAATAAAACATTACATAGTTAAAGATAAATGGAGAAAACTTTTTTTTAATTTGTTCTGGTTTTGTATTTGTCTGCTTCTTCTCATCTTCTCATGTGATGATCATAGTCTTCTACCTCATTGCAAATATATCTGTTTATGTTCCTGAATGAAGTCTTTCTGTTTGATAGTGTTTGCTGAGTCCTACAGAACAAAATAAATGTCTTCCTCTGTCAAAGGGTTTAATGCAAAAGCAAATGGTAGTTGAGAAAGAATTTGAGTAATTCTTATGTTACAAAAAAAGAATATTGGTGTTATCTATGACTTACTCTGAAGCTGCTTTTCTAATCCTATATCTTTATCAAAGCTGTATTTATTACTCAGGACTAAATCCATGGTTAACTGTGTAAATCTATTTTTCAGTAATAAGCATATAATGACATTTCATAGATATTATGGAAATTCACAAATACTATTGTAAGTCTCCAAAGATAATGAAATAGAACAGCATTTTGTTAGACAAGTTAGGCAGAGACTTTGTGAAATGCTCTGTATTTACATACCTGAATCGCTGCAAGCAACATAGTATTCAGATTTATGTAGCCAACATGTTAAAGTCTAAAATTTCAATGCCTTACCTGTATTTTGTAGGTAACAAATTATAATATGCTTTGTTTATCAGTACTTCTGAAATGCCTGCCACTTTTGTAGGAGCTTGCCAATAGATACCCAAATCCCCCTCCTGTATAAAGAAATAAAATATACATCTCTAAATAATATCTATTACATAAATTTACAAAGTTTCAGTGGTGGTACTGATAAAGCGCTTTCTGTCTGTAGTTCTTACTGCACTTTTGCCCTCTTTTCAGACAGTTAAATTATGAGCCTAACCAGTTTTTCCATGTAAGACGCAGGGAAACTGAGGCGTACTCACTAAAAAAGTATGTGGCTTTTGAAAAGAAGGAATCATAGAATCATAGAATGGTTCAGGTTGGAAGAGACCTTAGAGATCATCTTGTTCCAATCCCTCTGCCGTGGGCAAGGACACCTCCCACTAGGCCAGGTTGCCCAAAGCCCCATCCAGCCTGGCTTTGAATACTTCCAGGGAGGGGGCATCCACAACTTCTCTGGGCAACCTGTTCCAGTGTCTCACCACCTTCACAGGGAAGAATTTCCTCCTTCTATCTAGTCTAAATCAACCCTTTTCCAGTTTATAACCATTACCCCTTGTCCTGTCATTACCTATCCTTGTAAAGAGTCCTTCCCCAGCTTTCCTGTAGGCCCCCTTCAGGTACTGGAAGGCTGCTATCAGGTCCCCCCGCAGCCTTCTCTTCTCCAGGCTGAAGAGTCCTAACTCTCTCAGCCTGTCCTCATAGGGGAGGTGCTCCAGCCCTCTGATCATCCTCGTGGCCCTCCTCTGGACCCGCTCCAACAGCTCCACATCCTTCTTGTGTTGGGGGCNAGGGTGCATTCGATCTCACTGTCCATGTCACTGGCAAAGATGTTAAACAGTACCGGTCCCAGTACCGATCCATGAGGAACACCACTCGTCGCTGGTCTCCATTCGGACTACAGCTGTCTTGAGTGCAGCCATTCAGCCAATTCCTTATCCAGCGAGTGGTTCGCCCATCAAACCCATATTTATCCAGTTTATCAACCAGGATGTCATGCGGGACAGTGTCACATGCCTTGCACAAGTCCAGGTAGATGACGTTGGTTGCCCTCCCTTTATCCACTGTTGCTGTGACTCCATCATAGAAGGCCACTAGGTTTGTCAGGCACGATTTGCCCTTGGTGAAGCCATGTTGGTTACCACCAATCACCTCATCTCGATTTTCCATGTGCCTTAGTAGAGCCTTCAGGAGGATCTGCTCCATGATCTTGCCAGGCACAGAGGTGAGACTGACCGGCCTGTAGTTTCCAGGATCTTTTTTCCCCTTCTTGAAAATGGGGGTTATGTTCCCCCTTTTCCAGTCAGTGGGAACTTCACCAGACTGCAATGACCTTTCAAAGGATTGTCGTGAATGGATTTGTCATTTTGAGAAATAAATTTGTACATCTTACTCTATTTTAGAAGTGTGAAATTTAAATGTCATTAACATTTGTAGGCTAATTTTTAGGTAAAAAACATATGACAGGTCCAGAGAATTTGGACTAAGAGCTACCCTTCTTTAAAATATGCTGATTAAGAGATTTATCCTGAGGATATAAAGATGTGTCACATGACCAATAATGCAGAAATGTGAGTAAGAAAAAGGACAAGTGCATGTCTTTAGTAGACTCTGTGGATGTTTATGTTTGATGTCTTTTTTGCTGACAAAACTATTCTGCTTCAGCTTGCTCAAATGAGACACCATTTCTTTTGTTCTGTTTATATAATTGGAATAGAGAGACTGCTAATGAGTGAGACAACACAGTCTTTCTAGCTGAACATGTATTACTATTTCTCCTTTGGTGCCAAACCTGAGGGATGGCAGAGCTGAACCTCAAGAAAGATAAGTTTCTTATAACAGGGCAGTTCTGAGCCGTCTTCGATGAGTGACAATGCACATCATCTTTCCTTCAGAAAATGAGCTTTCTAGCCACTCTTCTAGAACTTTGCAGTGATATGGATAAAACACAAATCTGTTCTTATCTCTTAAAAAGGAAAAAAAAAAATGCAGAAGAAAAAATGACAACAAAAAAACCCCGAAACAACGAACAGTTGTTCAGCTAATGAGTTGAAGTACGCAGTGGACTTTGTTGGAAGGAGTACTCTGTGCTTGTGTTGTCTTGGTTTGTAGAATGTGGTGGTGCTCTGACGAACAGTTTATTTTATAAAGTTAAAGGCTTCTGCTTCTGCTTTCCAGAGGAGTTGGAGTGTGTGTGTGTTGCTATTTGAAAACTGTTTCACTCTGTGTAGTAGCTTTGTTTCAACCTGAAATTTAGCACACTAACTATTCTTTTCAGCACAGCACATCAAAAGAAATTCTCAGCTTTTCCTTGATGTTATCCAGATCTTCTTCCAAAACTGTGGCTTTAGCTGTCTTGGCTTTTGACGACTTTTTCATGTTCTGCCACAGGCAGAGAGAATGAGAGAATTCTTGCTATTATTTCCTAGTTTAGAATTGATGGGAAAACATAGTTACTTAGAATTTTAATCTTAAGGCCATTATAGAAACAACAAAGCAGTCTGCGTGACATTTTGGTTTTGATTTTGGCAGACTTTTTTTATTTATATTAGGCAACTTAAAGAACTTTCTGGTATGTTCCTCAGGACTAAATCTTTGAGAAAACCTCCGGCTCATTCTTTATTCAGACAGAAATATTTATAACTCAGTCTTTTTTTTAATAACGGTAGATATTGTAGGCATAGATTTTTATGGCTTACTGTGTTGTGGGTTATATATTCTGGTTATCCTATTCTTGTATCTCCAGATTCAACACTTAGACCAACAGCAGAGCTGACCTACTACTTTGTTGTTTTGATATTACTGAATGCAGCAGATTTTTAGAATCTGTCATGTTTCTGGCATCCTTTTTTAACTGATGTGCTGAGGTAGCACTGAAAGAGTGTAGCCTAACTGCTGTTTCTGTTGTCAGGATTTTGGCAATCTCTTATGCCTGCTGAAGTGGTATAGAAACAATTAATATATTTCTTTTGTCAACTTCTTTAGTAGTAAGTAACAAGACACAGTATCTGAAGGGATGGATTAAAATAAAAGTTCGCGTAACCCATGTAGGGGGACCAGTGGAACTTTCACTGTTGTTCAGGAGATCAAGTGTTTGATCATTGGACATGAATGTAAAACTTTATATTAATATTGTTAGTCAGATGTGTAAGCAGAGAATTCCACTGTGATCTTGCATTTCAAGGAAGTGAAATGGCATCTAGGCATTTTTCTTTTCTTTGAAATGAGTCCAAAAAACATTTATTGTGTTGATTTACTGCTACTTTATTTTTAAATGGGCACCTGCCAATGTCAGGAGCTTTGATTGTACTCTTGACAGAACGCTGTGTGTTTAGAGTTACATTATTTTGGAGAGCTCAGGAAAAAAAGCTATTGTAGGACAATTTCTCTGAAGAAGAGGCTAACTTGGTTGAATGTTTTGGATTTCATATTGGAAACTAATCATGGTAAGATGAATTTCCTTTCTCTTTCTGGTTTGGTAGCTTACTTTTACAATGCTGTTTTACAATCTGCAACAATTTACTCACTGATTGATGTATGTACTGGCATTCATATCATTATTATATCAAAGCAAATAGTTCCGCACTCTTTGTATTCATGGGCTGATTGCATTGTCATTAAGCAAATTCCTGCTTTACTACATGCTGATCATTGTCTGTCTTTAGGAATGAATTTATGTTTTGGGCTTTTAAATTACTTTTTAAAGATAACCAATACCAATGTGATTTTGCTTTTTCTTACCAGGTATGAATGCTGCTGTGCGTGCAGTAGTACGCATGGGAATTTATGTAAAAGCCAAAGTCTATTTTGTTTATGAGGTTAGTGGTTTTTTATTCATTCTGTATTTGTCTTCTGAATATACGTGAATAATCTTCTGATTATACTTGTGAAAACTGGAGACTGAGTAGTATAAAATAAAAAGTGTTGTGGATATAATTCCCTTTATCAACATTTAATTTAATACTTTTTGGTTTTGTGGAGATTACTTTTCACATGGTATATGATAAAGCTGTTTCATTTAAAAACTACTTTTTGAAATATATTGAATTCTTTATGTACTACCAGAATCCTGAAAATATTAGGAGAAGAGGTGGCTGTTGTTCAACAGTGATCTGTGTATTTGTGTACTTGTTAAATGTTTGCCTGGCCCCAATTATTGTAACTTAGAATTACCTCCTTAAACCTAGTTAAAATACTAATTTTTAACCCTTTGACTTTCCCCCAGGATATAATAAAGATGTGTCATTGTCCCCATTTCACAGATAACACTAAGAGCTTTTTAACAACTTCTTTACCAAGAGTTCAGTCAGACTAGTGCCATCTTTCCTGGTTCAAAAATTGAAAGCATTCTCCATCAGCAACGTGACCAGACATTAGAATTTTATGGTTGACGTTTGACTGTGTGTGCGTGAAGACTATTAACCTACATAACAATTTAACAGTTATTTGACATAAAAAAATGCATAAGACAAGTTCAACGTATATGGTAAGAGTACTATCTGAGTGTGTGTTGTTGGAAGGCTAGGTTCTAATTAATTGTTATAAAATGTGTATATTGCACAATACAGTAAATACTTCTCAGCAAAAAGTAATTCTATTTACACCTGTATTCCTTTACAACTACTTAGAAGCACGTAGTGATTACAGATCATAAAAAAAACATTTATATGGGGGCAAAACCAAGCAGGCAATATTCCTAGCGAGATATGATTTAACAAAAGGAGTTCAAGTAAGTGCTGAGAAAGTACTTTGTTTTCTATTTTGTGCATGCAAAATATACAATTTAGCTTTAAAAGGCAGCAATTTATCTATCTTCTTTCTTGGTCTGCTTATTCCTAGGATTCATTTACTGAAGAGATGTGAAGTGTATTGAAATGCAAATAAGTAGAGCACTGTGCTCTGAAATTCTTTTGTACTACACTGCTACAGCAAGTAGCTCTGAATACTTAGTATGTGCTAATTACTTGACCAAACACTAGGATTCTTTCCATGTTGAACTGTTCCCAAGACTTGCTGAAATAGGTCAAATATTTTTGAAGAGTTTTTTTTTGCTATCTTTAAAGGACAGAATTTGAATTTTTTTTAATTACATTTAAATTGAGACTGATCATCTTTATATTTTATCTTAGAGTATGCTTGTTACCTTTTAAAGGCTGTTTTATATCACAGAGTGTATGTAGCAATAAATGACCAGACAAGTGCTGTTGTTTTTCTAAACTTGCAAAAAATTGCTTTATGTGGTAGCATACATCTATTAATCGCTAAAACGTGCTAATGTGAAGTCATTGAATTTTTGCAATGAAAGTCAATTGCAGAAATCAAGTTACTATTGAAGTTTTGATTCTTGAACACTGACATGCTTGGGTCTGTAACCACTTGTTCTGCTGCTTTCCACCCTCTTGGTAAAGAATTTTTTCATGATATTCAGTTTGAATTTCTGTTGACTCAGCTTTAAGCCATTCCCTTTCATTTTATCACTGGTCACCAGAGAATAGAGATCAGCTCCTGAGGAAACTGTAGGATGCCATGTAAGCTCCCTTCATTCATCTATAACTTGAACAATACAAGTACCCTGAACTGTTCTTCATAAGCCATGTCCCCTAGTCCTTTTGTCATCTTTGTTGCCTTGCTTTGGCAAATGTTTTCTTATTTGGAGCAAAAAATGGAGTTAAAGGTCTCTGTCTTATGAAACGTAGTTTGCTGTAGTTGTTGCACACTCTTTTTCTCCTGTCACTTTTGTCTTTCCTCATAAGAACTTTTGTGCTCTAAAATCATCCATCTTCTAGAGCTGTGGTCAAAACTAGGTCAATTTTCTAAGTAAAACAATCACTTGATTTACCTGTGCTCATTTCAGAGGTGAGAGAGACTACCAAAGCGAATAAGCAAAAATTGGCAATGATCTAACTAATTTTATAGATTTCTATTTAAGATAATCTTCTCAAAACCCAAATGAACAAAACATTGGATACAGGAATTCTTATGCTATTTAGACATGCTTTGATTCCCAAAAGGAGTGTGTGTGTGTCTGTTAAATAAAAAATGAATATTATAAATATTAAGACTAGCTTTAAAATAAAAATAATTGAAAAAAAACCTTAACAAAACATACCTTAGTTCATTGAAATGAGCACATCTGAAAATTCTTCTATTCATTTGTGGATACAATGCTTATTTCATACAGTTGCCCTGGTTTCACATTTCAGTCATGTTTGCGTCTTTTAGCATTTAATGTTAGCAATTAAACAGTAGAATAACATCTCATAATTTCCCAATCCCTTTCAATCTGAATTAAAATTTTAGTACCTGTGGACTTATTTCACTTGTGCTATGAAAATCTATGAGATGGAAGCACAGTACTAGGCTGCTGTAGGAAGCTAGTTTAATTTTAATTTTAATTTTTTTTACTAATCAAAAATGTCTTTTTTTAATTGAGAATGAGGAGTAGAAGTGGTAGCTCCCATGTATGGCAGTTCATTTTGGAAACTGAGGTTTCTTTTTCCAGGATTGAAGCACATAGTTCCCACTGGATGCATGCTCTTACCACTAAGCTATGGAACTTTTAGATTCTTCACCTTGCTTTTCATAGAATCATAGAATGGTTCAGGTTGGAAGGGACATTAGAGATCATCTTGTTCCAACCCCCCTGCCATGGGCAAGGACACCTCCCACTAGACCAGGTTGCCCAAAGCCCCATCCAGCCTGGCTTTGAATACTTCCAGGGAGGGGGCATCCACAACTTCTCTGGGCAACCTGTTCCAGTGTCTCACCACCCTCACAGGGAAGAATTTCTTCCTTATATCCAGTCTAAATCTACCCTCTTCCAGTTTATAACCATTACCCCTTGTTCTGTCATTATCTATCCTTGTAAAAAGCCCCTCCCCAGCTTTCCTGTAGGCCCCCTTCAGGTACTGGAAGGCTGCTATCAGGTCCCCCCGCAGCCTTCTCTTCTCCAGGCTGAAGAGTCCCAACTCTCTCAGCCTGTCCTCGTAGGGGAGGTGCTCCAGCCCTCTGATCATCCTCGTGGCCCTCCTCTGGACCCGCTCCAACAGCTCCACATCCTTCTTGTGATGGGGGCCCCAGAACTGGACACAATACTCCAGGTGAGGTCTCACGAGAGCAGAGTAGAGGGGCAGAATCACCTCCCTCGACCTGCTGGCCACACTTCTCTTGATGCAGCCCAGGATGCGGTTGGCCTTCTGGGCTGCAAGTGCACACTGCCGGCTCATGTTGAGTTTCTCGTCAACACACAAAACAAAAAGGCTTTTAAGAGCCTTTTTCTCAAGCGGCCAACATTGGAAGTGCTATGGTACTGCAGTTATGGATTTCTGCAAGGAAAACTTTGTGTCGCTTATGTGGTGGTTTATTCACTCAGTGGTATTAGTGTTTTACATTGTTGAGCAGTAATCAAAAAAAGTCGGTCAGCAAACTTAACTGTTCAAGCCCTAAATCTATCACATGTAATATCAGAAGATAGCTTGTTGTTTCCGAGAAGCTTTTGTTTTTAGACTTAAGATGAGAAGCAAGGTTTACTGTTTCTGCCTCTCTCTCTTGGAGTTACAGTATTTATGTATGTATCCTGTGAGCGTGAGACTGAAATTTCCTCTGGTTTATCTTTGAAGTTTCTCAGATATTGGACAGAGGAAGGAAACATAAAAAGGGGTTATCTTATATGACACATGCTGTATTTTTGTCACTTTGCTTTTTTCCCATGCTTGCCCTGTAGTTCTAGTGTCTTAGTACCGAAGCTGCTGTGTTTAGAATCTGTGTAAGATTTTTAAGTAAATCGACACTGTTCCACTTTTTTTGTTAAGGTCTATAAGCATATCCACCAGCAATTTTCAGTAATCAAGCAATTACAACAGTTTAAAATGTAACAAATTTAGTTTGCAATATTTGAGGAAATATTTCAAGTTAAATTCCACCTTTGAAATGAACTGCCCAGACCTCAAGTGAGCATCAGCATGTAAATAGCTAAAATGATAAATAGAAATCATACTCATTATTAATACTCAGTCCTTTTTATTTTTCCCTCTGTTGCTTTTCCATAAAGCTTTTTCATAAACTTCTGTGGCTTTTGTATCTGTTAGTTGAGTTAATTACAGTTACATTGTTTAAAGCTAGCTTAAATGCACCTAGGAAGCAGAAGCAGAGCTGCATTAATAAAAGCTAATGTAAACAAAGCTAAAATGGATCTAGCTTGTTTCAAAAGCTCCCTGTCCTTTCCTTGCAGTTAAAGAAATCATTAACACAGCTCTTGTTATTGCATGTCTACACTGAGAAACTGTCACAGTATCACGCAGAATTGCAGAGTGGCTTGAGCAGGGCTTTGCCTAAGTGACTTCCAGTGTTCACTTCCAAACTCAGCCATTGTATGATTCTGGGTGTTTCAGAGATCATCTTGAGCCTAGCTGTAAGGTTTCAAAACAGAGCCAATTTCAAGCGGTTGTTTATCCCTTTGCTCTTTTTCTGTTTTAGATTTGTTAATAAAATACGAATTAGCAATTTTCATCCATGAGCCTTTACTGCATATGCCTATAATATTTTCTCGAATGCATTTTATTTTTTCAGTTTAACCAAAAATGGAGGATGAATGGTTGGAGCAAATATGTAGACTGTATATGTATTTGCGAGCTTGCAGTGCAGCTTGCTGTAGTCTGTTACAAGTGCAATATCATGATGTTTTTTAAGGATTTATTGTCTACATATTTATGTGTTGTAGTTGCCAATAGGAACATGGATGGGAAAAGATTTTTATCCAGTATTGAGTGATATAGTGAACTCTCTGGATTCTTATTTGTTTTTCTTTTAATACTCCTTTGATAATTGAACTTACTAATTTATTGACTGTCATCAAACTCTGGAATGAGTCTGAGGATCTTTGTGCTTCTGCAGAAAGATATGTATCTTTCTGAGATGTGTATGCATGTACACACACACACACATATATTCATATGTATGTTAAAATTGTGTAGATTACGTGTCTTTTGTTCCCCAGCTTGCTCTTTAATTTTGAAGGGATTACACAAATCCCATCTCAGCTTCAAGATGCGTTTGGATGTGTATACATTAGATATGTATTAAAGATATCTGGAGTGTACACAAAATATTGAAAAGATCTGTTGAATGGCCAAAATTAGAGACAATTCATCTTCTGCGTAGCTATTTCTTTATCCTTAGTTGATCATCTTATGCGTAAATTCGTTAGTCACGTCTCACTGAGCTGAAGCTTGCAACACTTTCTCTTTGGAATCTGTACTAGAATCCTTGTAAGCTTAATTTGACTAGTTCATATTTCTGCTGAGTCCACATTTTCTTTATCCTCCCATCCTTTTGTGTTAGTGAGGGATTCTGAGTTTTATAGAATATACATTTCTATTATTTAATGCTTTAATATTGTCTTTTTAAACCAGCGCAAACTCTATACATTATCAAGTTACTTCTTGTTGAATAAAACCTTTGTATGCTCTGGTTCAACCCAAACCAAGTGTTTTAGTGTACAGCGTCAGTTTTGCTGTCTTCTAAACTCCTTTCTATCGCTACTTCCACATGATTTGTTATTGAGAACCCTAAAAATAAATGTGTACTGTTGTAATATGGAAGAACGGTTCATTAGTTGTTCTTCAGAAAGATTATCCACATGTACACTTAAAAAAAAAAAACAAAAAAAAAACCACTGGTGTATAGTTTCCCTTTTGATTTAGACAAATATCAAAAAGTTGAATAGTCGCTCTAGTTTTATTCATTTTGTGTCCATGTCAAATAGGTTTTTCCGGATGAGAATTTTGCTGTATTGTCTTTTTCTCATCGATGTTCACAGTTGCACCTAATGGAAAACAGTTTGTAATTGTTATCATCTTTCTGCTGATGTTTGCGCAGAATTACCTCCAGCTGAGGTTATGTTTTTAGGAAATATAATATATAATGATTTTTAAGGTCTTTTGGTCTTTTTTTTTTTTTTTTTTTTAAATAACTGACTTATTATTCCTAAGAAAGAGAAATACAATCTATTTTATAATCTGTATTTTGATGTCTTACTTTGGATCTGATCTTTTAGGAATAGATTTTATTTTCCTAACATGATACCTGCTTGAACATTATTTCATTTAAATTAAGTGTCTTAGAATTCACTGCTTTTAATTTCTTAAAGTTGCTTTAAAATACACTTGGGGTGTATTACTACAGTGGGAATGTTAAAGCTGTTCAAATCTGACTTCTGAAATACTTTCCTCTTCTAGGGTTACCAAGGAATGGTTGATGGAGGTGATAATATTGTTGAAGTTTCATGGGAAAGCGTTTCAAGTATCCTGCAAGTGGTAAGTGTTAGGAGGTGGGGGTGGGACCGAAGTTCTTTTCTCTTTTAAGTATGAACCAAAATTTGAGATCCAGGGGAACAACTGCAGTTAGAGAATTTGATTTATGTGATGACTGAGTGACTGGCATATACCACTCCTAGCGCAGAGCCTAATTTCTACGGTATGGTTACTTGACCCTTTCTGAAGATCTTAGGGATCTCAAACGTAGTGTGCAAAAATAATCTTGAAAACCTTTGTTCTACACCTTCAATGTTGCATGTTCTTAGCCTCCTGAAGGCATACTGACAAAGACATTATAGGGCTAAAGTATGGAATAACTTTATTTTGTAAGGCAAGTGCTTTCTTGCCAAACCCCATTGACTTCCTGTCTGAGTGAATTTAGAATTGTAGTATTGGATGTAATTACAGTCCAGTTGTCTGGAGCTCAGATAATGCTAGTGATTTTGTGCCTTCGTATTATAATACTCTTCAAGATGTCCATTTGGATCTCCTTACACTTTTCCTCAGCTTGGTGATATTGTTACCTCTTTGAGAGCAGATGGTATATTTGGCATGCAGACCTTACTGTTTGACAGGCTTTCTGAAAGCTACCCCCAGGTGAACTGGGTATTTCTTTGGAATTATTTATAAAGCTAATAAACATATATCAGTTAGCAGAGAAAGACAAACGTTTTTTTAAGTAAAATAGATGAACGGGAAAAACCCTGGAATGCTGTGAGATCTTATACATGCGTGTATTTTGTATACTTGTTTTATCCCCTCTCCATCTTGTAGAATCTGTGGCCTTATGAATAAAAGAAAATTGAGGTGTCATGGCCAAGGACAGATGAGCAAAGGCAGGGACAGAAAGTAGGCATTCTGGATATGTACTATAAAAGTAACACCTTTCTGAACCTGTGTGCTAGGTATTCATAAAGAACAGCAGTGAAGCTATGAACGCGTTTAGTTGTTGTGATAAAAGATTTTTTCAGTCTGATGTCTGTTTCTTTTTAATCACAACAAGCTGTAGTACGTTGTTTCAAATGCAGTCTCTTTTCTACTTATACTTTAAAAAAAAACATACTTTTAAAAATATCTAGCTTAGATATGTCTTTCAGCTATGACTTACATTTAGAGCATGTCCACGTGTACTCTTCTTTGTCTGTGTGGAAAGCTGAGCTGCTTCCATTCCTCATAATTTTTCTTCCATTACTGTTGTGTAATATATTACAATGCAGACAGTGAAATAGAGTTTAGGACTGAGTTGAGAGCTGAAACACCTGTTTGTAAGGTAAATCATATCAGTACAGCCTCTACCGATTCAGAGCGCATACTTGGATTGGTCTGACTGATCTATTGTATGTGCAAAAATGTAGTAATCATCTACAGATATGTTGGCAGGGAAAATATGTTTACATAGCCTTAAGTATTTTTACTATGAAGATAAAATAGATGAGAAATGTTTTTCATTACACTGAACAATGTAAGTGCAGAAGACATGTACATAAATTGTTTCCATTGAGACACCCAGCAATTTTCAGTCATGTAGGGCAAAATTGTACAGATGTCTTTGGCCTTTTTGAAAATAATGACCTCTATACTTAAAGGAAGCTCTTTAAATCAGATTAATGTATACAGTGTATAAATTAATAAAATAGAAAATTTAAAATAGTCTTATGAACAGAGCTCTAAATGTGGATTTATTTATTCTCTCGGAAGTTCTGTGGAATTACATCAAGTGCTAATTCTGAGCCTTAGGAATGGACACATCTTTTTTGTGACTGTTTATATATTTCATGATACTGGTTAGAAACAGTCACACTGAATCAAATTCATCTAAACTCTTGAGTACTCAGTGTTGTTTCACTTACTTTTGTCGTCACATATGAGTAAATATTAGATAATTAATTGGACTGCTACTGAAATTAATCCCTAATAGTTGAACATTTTCTTTCAAGAGTAACTCTTTATCAATCATATTTGAGTATTTCCCTTTTCCCTGGTGTGTGTATTCACTCTTGAGAACATCATTTGCCAGAAGTTTCATAACTGTTTTCATTACTTCTTAAAACAGAGGTTATGCTACAAAATAACTCATCATAAATCCAACTTTTTAAAAAAATCCAGTAATATACAGTATTATAGATTAAAACTATTATGTTTCCTTTTTCTAGGGAGGTACAGTTATTGGTAGTGCACGCTGCAAATCCTTTCGTACCCGAGAGGGCCGCCTGCAGGCAGCCTACAACTTAGTTCAGAGAGGAATCACTAATCTTTGTGTGATCGGTGGAGATGGTAGCTTAACTGGTGCCAATCTGTTCCGTGAAGAATGGAGTGGACTTCTAGAAGAACTTGCACAGAAAGGTAAGTTTGTGTTTGGACCCTCCAGACTTGCAGTCCAATTTCTAGAGAAGTTATATACGATAACTACATAATCACAAACTCTATTCAGAGGATATTTCTTGGCATGCATTCTGGGTAACTCCGCATCTCTTCATAAACTAACAGTTCCTAATTTCTGTACGTCTTTTCTTGTATGCCATGAATGTTCAGAAAGACCAAATAAATTAGTGAGCAACTAATATGTGTTTTTTTCTCCCTGTTATGAGCCATTTTCAGGGTCTGAACTTTGGACCTTCTGCTTGAAAAGCCCCTTTTTCTTGAATACCAAGTGAGACGGTGATTCCTTTCCTACAACAAGCTACACATTTAGTTGCTATTAAATCACGATACTTTCCTGCCCATGTGCCCCTATCTGTTTAAGATCAGAACACTGTGTCTGTTGCTAAAAATGCATCCAGCCCAGTAGTCATTTTTTATAGCATCCAAGAGAATGTTTAGTGAGCAAGCCTATATAATGCCGTGTTGATGCCATATGTTATTCAGAATATATAGGTTCTTTTCCTAGGTTTCATCAGTTTCTGTCTCCAAGACTTACTGAACCAGGTGCTGTTATCAGTCCTTTAATATATTAACCTGAATGTATGCAGTTTCCTTGAATGCATAAATGTTTTTGCTGATAACATTGTGTAGCAATGAGTTCTACTGCTTCAGGTAATTATGAAGATTAGGGAAGAATCTTCTCTTCCTGTTTATTTTGGTCCTACTGGCTTCTAGTTTCATTTTGTGTCTTCTAATTTTTGAGTTAGAGCAAACATATCAATTCTGATTCCTCTCTGTGTGCTACTTGAGATTTTACAGCTGTTTTATTTTACCTTCATCATATTTTTTCTAGATTGAAGAGTCTTAGTTTGCTTAGTTGTTCCTTATGTTAGTTCTGTGCCTATGATCATCTCTGTTGCCATTCTCTGAACCTTTTCCAGTTCTACCATATCCTTTTTGAGGTGAGGAGGACCCGAACTGCACCCAGTATTCAAGATGAGGGCAAACCATGGATCTACACAGTAGTATAATGATCTTTGTTTTTTTTCTGTTATTTTCCTAATATTTTCAAATATTTTGATTTTTTTTTCCTTTTTTTTGAATGCTACTGGGTGCTGAAGCTGATTCATTAATGAAAACGGCATTATTACGTACATGGCTTTATTTTATTTTTGATGTTAGGATATGTTTTTCATGTGAATTAGTCTACATTTATCTACAGTGATGTCCATCTGATAATTTACTGGTTGTTGTGTCTTGCTAGCCTTCTTTATTTCTTCACAGATACCCCACGCCTTTAGAATGCAAATTATTCAGTTTGATCAGTAAACTTAGGCAACTTCCTGCTGGTTCCCTGTTCTAGGTTATTGCTGAATATGCTGAACAGTGCAGATCCCTATAGTACTCCATTGATTACTTTTCTCAGATGGAAGAATCTGCATTTACTACAGTCATCTGGTTTTTGTTTTTCACCCTCCATTTCATATTTGTTCTGTGCAAAAGCCTTCTCTCTCATGCTGTGGCTTCTTAGTTTCCTCAGAATCTTTTGGAGATAGACCTTGACAATGGCTTTTTGGAAATCTAAGTAGAATATGTCAACTTGCTATTCTTATTTGCGTGATTTCACTTAACTAGAAACGATTTGTATATAATTATATACATTGATAGAAAATAATTGGACTCTTCTTTAGAATGCTATATTTATCTGTAAGAACATCAGTTAATTTTTCATTATGATTTCTAATGTTTTCTTTGGTATAGACATTAAACATAGAGATACTTAGTTATTGAATCTCGTTTTAAAAATGTGTTATTTGTTACCATCCCCTCCACAGATGCTAAGGTAGTTTAAAGCACTTAAGCAGCTAAGGTATTTCATCCATGAGATCCTTCAGAACTCTTTGGTGATTTAGCATTTTCACTAATGTCTTTGGAGACATATATTAAAACTTAAAATCGAAGCGTTTCTATTCTATTTACTTACTAATCATGAAATAAGAGCCCTTCAGTGATGCAGAAGTTTTCAGAAGTTTAAATGTGGGGTTACGATTACTTGCATGTGCCCACTCACATCCATTTTGCATCCTTTTGCTTTTTCATTGCATGTCATACTTTGATACTCCAATTTGAATGCTGTTTTGTCCCAGCCATCAATTTTAAGGTTGGTTACAAAACATGATGATCTGTTCACACTTTGGAGTGAACTGAAAAGCTCTTGTTTCCTCATTGTAAGCAGTTTTATGCAAGGTTTTTTTGTTTGGTTGTTTGACTGGCCTTCCTTTGTGCTTTTTACTAACCTTGTTACTTGAAATACCTAAACAGCCTTTCATGTTTGGATATGCTTAATTTACAGAAGTAGAGCATCCACGCAAGATGTCTAATTATGTTGAGTTTCTTCGAGTATAATCATAGATCTTTCTCTTGATATTTTTTTACAGGAAAGATTGATGATGAGGCTGTTAAGAAATATGCTTACCTTAACATTGTGGGAATGGTTGGATCCATAGACAATGACTTCTGTGGCACTGATATGACCATAGGTACTGACTCAGCCTTGCACAGAATCATTGAAGTTGTGGATGCCATCATGACCACTGCTCAGAGGTAAATGATGCATGTTATAGAAAACCGTAATAAATGTGTGGTTGTTCATGCTTCAGATCTTGTTTCCTATTGCCAGGCAGTAATGGAGGGTATAAGTTCATCTTAAATAGAGGTTAGGTTTACTTATAAGTATTTCTTGAGTGTGAATGAAAGCTATCTTTCATGTGTCTTGGATTCTTTTTTCTTTGCAACTTCTTTTCTATCTTTCCCATCATGGCAGTACTTCAAGCATCTCAGTGTGGAGGCCACGTGAGCCTTAAGGGCGGGCTTCAGTTTTTTGTTCTTAGTTTTTCCTAGACATCCTACTCTATAGAAGATTCAGACAGTATCTGTTTGTATATAAACTTTCCTCAGGTAAAGTTTAAGCAATTAAATCATATTTTTATGCATTTAAAAAACAAATGAAAAAATATCTCTACAGTTGTATCGTTACAGTTCTTAACTATGCATCTATATCATATACATTTCTAGAGAATGTTCACCTCTTCTCTCCTGCCTTTATTTATGTTAAAATAGTGATGAAAATAAATTGTTATGAGAGATACACGACTTAAGTATGTAGCTTAATACCTTTTATTTTGCAAATCCCCTATTTGGTAACGTGGTAAACACAATCTATTTCCTGATATTGGCTGCTATTTTCAATAATTTGGGCTTAATTTTTGAGCTGCAGTTAGAGTTATTTGTTTTACTCTTTTTTACAGCCATCAGAGGACGTTTGTTCTGGAGGTTATGGGGAGACACTGTGGGTATGTATCTTGACTAGTTTGTGTTTCATACAAATTATGAAAAATGAAGAAATCTGAACCATAAATGTCTAATTTGTTTTTATATATATTAGGTATCTAGCTCTTGTCAGTGCCTTAGCCTGTGGTGCAGATTGGGTATTTATTCCTGAATACCCCCCAGAAGAAGGATGGGAGGATTCAATGTGTGTTAAACTTTCGGAGGTAATATATTACTGTGTTTTGTATTTCCTGACATTTTGCAGAAACTTGTTTGAAAACAAGGATTTAGTAATGTGATCAGACCTTTTCTTATTAATCTGATAAAAGATGTTTCAGTTCATCATTGAAAAGCTCTGTGTGAAAATAAAATGTATGAGAACTTTGAAATGGTCAAGTATAAACTGCAGGGAGACAAAATATTTCTTAATGTATAATAATTACTTTTGAAATTGTGCTGTGAATTTGTCTTATTTTTTATGCGAATATGCTTTTATTCTTACTACAGAATCGTGCACGAAAGAAAAGGCTGAATATTATTATTGTAGCTGAAGGAGCTATTGATTGCCACAACAAACCTATAACATCAGAGAAGGTTAAGGACGTAAGTGTCAATATTCTTAAGATGCACTTCCTGTTTGTCTGTAGTAGGGAGCTTTTTACTAACAGTAACATTGCTTTACATGGACAGATTCTCACACACATTGCTGGCTGTATTCTATATTTGTGCTTTATTTATCCAGTGTACGCTTAAAGGGAAGTTATTTCAGTGACTGTTAATTAGGAGATTTTTCTAGTAATAAAATAGTTCAAAATATTTTATGATGATATTTATTGGCATTGAGTCTGGAAATCTCCTTGAACCAGTAATTACAGTCATATTGTACTTCATTTCTTGTTAATTATGAATCCTGATCAGTCCCATTTACTGTGAAATTATAATGTCTACTTGTTGAGTTTTTTTTAAATGGTTGCTTTGCCGAAAATTTAATTGATGTCTAAGACTAAGAAAAACTTGTAAGCTGAAATTACTCTTTCCTTTTATTTTGGAGTGGGTCTCTTAAGAATTTCAAATCGTTAAGGAAGGAGCTACAACACTTTGACTTTGTCTGGGCTTTGCCTGCCCTGGGGGTGCGAAGCTTTGTTATCTGTAGCAGTCAAGTAGAGAGCAATTCCTGAATCTTAATTCCGAATTGCAGTTTTATGAAGGTAAAAGCAGTAAGTGGTTTTAAATCAGCATATGGCATATAGCTTTTATGCATTTATAGAAGAAACACTACTTGCTCGCTTCAGATTTCAGCCAGTTAAAACATAAAACCTATAAATAATGAGGATAAAAAAAATCTATACTTACCCTAAAAAAACATCGTTTTATGATATCCATTACTTCTTCCTCATCTTACATGGTTGCTAAAGATGTGTTAATAGAAGATACATTTCAGTGACCTTAGATTTCAGTGACCTTAGATTTTATACGCAGCAGAGGCAATGGAAGGAAAGTCTGGCTGAATGAAATAATTTGTGTACCACTGTTTTTTATTTGCAGGTTTAAAAACATAAAAGTCTTCACTGAGGTTTTACTCAGAATATTTTGAAATGTGAGATGTTGCACAGAGATGAAACATGGAGTGCATAAAACTCTATAATTGAGTTTCCTTCAAATATCTTCGTTAAAATGTTTAGACTTGTTTTTATAAGTTTGAGAGCTGTGTATAATGAAACCATTATAACACCGCAGTTAAAGTATTGTGATCTAAGGAATTGGTTTGATATTATGAAAATGCTCTTATAGAGTAGGAACCTGGAGTTTATTTCTAGGTTAGGGAAAAAATTAAGTCTCCGCTTAACTTTTGTAACATTTTCATTACTGTTGACATATTAAAGTGTAGAACATGAGATTTTTATTATTATGGTAGCACTCAGAACAGAGTAATACATGCATATATAAAATAACGATGCTAATAAAAATTTTGAAATTCTTTGCAGCTTGTGGTTCAGAGGCTTGGGTTTGATACCCGAGTAACTATCTTGGGGCATGTACAAAGAGGTGGAACCCCTTCAGCTTTTGATAGAATTTTGGTGAGTGAACCAATGATAACTTCTTATGGCACCAGATGGTAGAAGTAAGTGGTATGCTTTTACTTCCTTCACAGTTTATAATTTGTGGTGGTTTCACACTGATGGCATAGAGATTTTTACTGAGGAGGTGGAGGTCTCAAATTAGCTTTCTGAAAAGCTCAAATTCATAATACTGAAGCACTTCGTGTAAAAAAGTAAAAAAAACTGTAGTAGTTAAAAACCAAAGCTGCAAGAACTATCTTCTACATTTTTTAGTCTAATACGGTATTAAACTGAAAAAAAGTTAATTTCAGCTTGATTTGCAGAGAAATCTTGAACAGTTCTGTGACTGGAAGCCTCTTGCTTTTACATGCTTGCTTGAACACTAGAACATTTTCTATTTTCAGGCAAGCCGTATGGGTGTGGAGGCTGTGCTTGCCCTCTTAGAAGCTACTCCAGATACTCCTGCCTGTGTTGTGTCCCTGTCTGGAAACCAGGCAGTCCGTCTGCCTTTGATGGAGTGTGTGCAGATGGTGAGTTTCTGGCAAAAACCCAGTTTAGAGTTATTCATTAACTACAACAGAGCACTGTGTACTATAATCAATGGTCTATTGTCATTAGAACGCTGATGGGAATGTCTGCAACACTTACTTGCATCTGGGAATAATGAACTTCACGTGTGTTCTATTAATTATTTTATTGTAGCCACCAATAGAGAAATAAATATTTATGCATGCAGTGGAATCATCTGAAGAATGCTTGCATCCGTTTATGCATGTTATGCAATGCTCTGGTTTCTCCATCAAAGCTGTTCAGTGCTACCTCAGCTTAAACTGAAAAAAGAAAAAGCAGAATAGATGCGCTGATTTTTCCAGTGAAAATTCAGGTGTCAGTTTGTACTTGTTTTTTCTCCTGTCCACTATAATTTAAGCTATGATAAGATCTAGGTCATAAATTAATGAAATATCAGTGTTTCATTTTTTCTTTGGAAAGCTATTTCAGAATGTCTGTTTATAGAAATATTAGATAACATCCTGTGTTTTTTAAACTTACTGAGTAATCTTCTTGTTCTTTCAAGACTCAAGAAGTACAGAAAGCCATGGATGAAGGAAGATTTGTTGAGGCTGTGAGGCTTCGTGGGAGGTATTGCCAATAACTCATGTATCTGTTTGTTTGCTCTAGAAAAGTGAAATTGTTGTGCTGGCACTTTACATTTTATTTGAAATAATATAATTTCCGTCTGTTTTTGAGTAGTTAGAGAAGACAAAAGAGTTGCTTAAAACAATAATTTCAACTCTTACCTGTTTAAAAAAGCCCAAACAAATACAAAACACCACCATGCAAAACAAAACGATAGTTTGGTACTATGCCAGATTGTAATGACTGATGTTAGGATACCTATTTAGAGAGAAAAGAGCTGCTGTCGTGTATGAGCTTGCTGGTTGTAACCATGTGCTTGTTCATCGACGTTTTTGAAGCCAGTCCTGTATAAGATGATTTTGTTTGTAAGCAATGGTTTGTCTTCCAACAGTATATATACTTATATACTCATACAGTATATATACTATATATGTTAGTATATATATTCTTATATATAAGATACTGTCTTAGAAACATATTCTGTACAGTAGAATTTGTCATACTCGTCAGCTTAGGGAAAAGTTCTATTTTTTTTTAGAATAATTGTGTTCAAGAAATTATTACTTTATCAAGGTTATTTTATTTATTTATTATTTAGGAGCTTTGAAAACAACCTGAACACCTACAAATTACTGTCTCACAAAAAACCAGATGCTGAACTTCCAAAGGTGAGTTTTTACAAGTGCGCAATGCATGTCTGTCCTTGGGGTATCTTAACAAATCAACTTCTTTTTCCTTACCCTCTTATTACTGTCTTCTATGCCATAGGTTATTTCATAAAATTAGTTAAATATCAAAATGGCAGAAAGATGGTTGTGACGAACAACTTAATTGTAACAATAACTAACATTTTTAAAAATGATGTACAATTCTAACTACAAAATTTTCTACTATACAATTTCTTTCTATCTTGTGTATGTCTGTTCCCAATTGCTACAGTATCTGATGCTAATGATTACTGTTATCCCCTCCCTTTCTTGGTATGGAGAGGAGGAAAGGTGATGCAATCATGTTTAAGAGTCTAAGAATCTTGGGAGAAAGAAGAAGAGTGTGATATAAAATAATTCTTGTCCTTTCTTTTAAAGGGTAAAAGTGCCGAAGAATGGAGGCAAGTTAAGGAGTTCATGGGATGTAATAGATAGGATTTACATAATAATTACCTGATCTAATAAGTCACCATGCTGTTCTTCTCTCTTTAGTTTATAGGGTGTGTAAAGAGGGAATTTGGATTTATTACAAAGCAGACAATAAATGTTGTCAGACAGTTGTGTGGGTTTTCTTGATTGTTACCTCACCGATTAATTCCTTTTTTAATCGTGGTTTGTGACTGTTTGTTGCTGGATATGCATCACTATATTACTGCTATTTTTGGATATTTTCCAGGGAAATATTTGAATAATGATTAATAGAACCTTCTCGTTATTAAGGAGAAATTTGCAATGAAAATAGAAAAAGTTTACTTGAATAGCTGACAGCTGTTCAGAAATTCTGTGGATAGCTAATGGAATCATAACAGTTAGCCATTTTGGTTTACAAAAATTACTGTGTAATCTGTCGTGGAAAACTTGAGAAAATGAAGGAAACTTGGTTGCAAATTAAAAGTTATAGTAGAAGTTCCTAAAGAGACTACAATAAAATAAATCTAGTTTAAATCATATTTTTATTTTTTTCTAAAAATAAGTAAAGGTATATGGACTGAAGTTTTTTCAAATACACATACCAAAGCCAGAACTTAATATATATATATATATTCATGCGCACGCTTGAGTAAACACATATACCTAAATTCTTTACTTGCAACAGACCAAAGAATTCAGGATTTATATTTGATATTCAGCATTGCTTTGCCAGATCAGGCTACTTGTTTATGTAGCAATGCAAGTTTGGGACTATTAGCATTGGGCTTTTTTTGTTTTACAATCGTTTACCATGTCTTTTTGTGATGGATGACATTAGAAGGAGTTGTAGATGACTTGCAATTAATAACAAGTGCTTGGATTTGACTGCACTATTCAAATCTGCATGCTTCAATAAAAGGACTTGGAGGGGAGTTAAAAAGCATTAACTTGTTGTGCATGTCACAAGAATTGAGGAAAAGGTTAAGCTGATCAGATCACTAGAGCATACTGAATGGTCTGCTTCAGCTGTTGCTGCATGCAGATATTTTTCTCTTTCTACAATCCTTTGATTAAAACAAAACCAAAAAGGCATAAGTCCTATATTTGTTTTTATTTGAATGACTGTTGCCTAGCAACTACTCTATTTCTTTGTGATTTTCTTTTGTTTGTTTTTTTGTTTTGTTTCATACTCCTATCTTCCAGAGTAAACCAAATAACTACTATATTTCCTCCAGCACTCAGTTGTTATGATTTTGTCATGTTAACAATCATTAAACAATTTAAGATCACCCAACTGGTGTAAAGCATGATTAATTTTAGCGTATAAGCTCAGACTGTCAAATTTTCTAGCATTTTTATTAAATAGTTTCCTGTCACGTAAATTCCGTTTTGCTAAGCACATACAGAGTGGTCACATTTTCCATAAGATCAGGCACATCAAGTTTTAATTCCTTACTTGTATTGTGTTCTCAGTATTAATTTGAAAGCTGTAAGAACAAAACAGGATTGATAAATTACAGTGCCTTTCTCAGTTTTAGATAAATGTTTATTTACACCAGATAAAAATATAATCCATTATGTCAGTGTGAAGCTATATCGATTTATACTATCTGACCTTTTCTTATTCAAAGGCAGCGATCTGTGATTTATCTGGCAATAAGTTTTCCATTTTGGGTAACACTTCATGTACTGAAGTTCTGCATTTCACATTTTGCTATTAAAATTAAGTGCGAAGATGCTCACTAGGATTTTGCTCACATAGAGTACTTTTGCTTTGTTTACCCTTACAAGGCAATTCTACCTGTACTTTTTCTTCAATATTTTTATTTCTTATGGAAGTACTGAATTTTTTTACTCTGAAAAGGAATCTGTTATGTGAATGGTCTTGGATTTATCAGTATGAAGATGCAGTTCTATTGGATAAATTATTTTTAAGTTGAAAACCATTACGGCTTTGGAATTGAATCTGTTACAACAAGACATATCTTTTACATAATATTTCATAGGTTGTATGAATATGGTGACTTCTGTTGTTCAGTCAGCAATGCTTACATCTGTTTACCCAGTTGTTTTATCTCGAAAGCAACTGATAACTAACAAGTATATATGGACATTAAATGAATGTTCATGGAAAATAAATTATGTAGAAAAATATGTATTATTTCATGTTTTGTTTTAAACAGAGCTTTCTCTCTTACATTACCTGTGTTTTAAATTACAAATGTATATTTGGTATCTCATACTTTTCCGTCTGAATAGAATAGACATTTACTTGGAACATATATTAAACTTGTAGGAGAGGGTGACACTACACATAAACAGTTATTCTGAATCAGTAAGAAATACTAGAAAATCTATCATAATCTGAAAATTTTATGGTATTGTGAAAGATGCTGAGTGATACTGTTTCCTACTACCTGCTTTAAAGTCTGGCTGATACTTGTAAATGAAATTTGTAATCTGTTCCACTTTGTGTTTTTACTGATGACAAATACCTAACTGCTACAGTGCTAGAATGAAAGAAATCGGTTCCTACTCTTGTAGGATATTGTGGGTGTATCCTGCAAAACCTGACTGGATAATATGAAAGCGGTGAATAGCTTAGACTATTTTATTTATTTTTTTTAGATGAGCCTGATTGCAGAAACCTGAATAACAATCTGCAAATCAGATAAAAATGTGATAGTCTTATCTAAAAATAAAACAAACTAGATTTTTTAAAAATATTTCCGTATGGCATTGTGCAAATGGAGAGGATAGGTTTATGTACATTCTTGCTGACTTGACATTTTGGGTGGTTTTCTGGGGCTTTGCGATTTCCTTTCATACATTCCAATATTTAGCATCTGTGTATGATGGAAAAATCAAACATGATGTAAAAATGAAAGTGCTTATTAAAGTTTATTTTTCTCTTGCAGACTAATTTTAACGTGGCAGTCTTAAATGTTGGTGCCCCTGCAGCTGGAATGAATGCTGCAGTGAGAGCTGCAGTGAGAGTCGGCATAACTGAAGGCCATAAAATGTTTGCTGTCATTGATGGATTTGAAGGTTTTGCTAGAGGGAAGGTCAGTATTTTGTGTCGATAATATTTTGTTATGTACCCCGTCCCACTCTACCACCTTTGTCATGTTCTTAAAGGCATATTCTGTGATACTCTTGTGGGAAGTGATGCTAGAATTCTTTTTATTTCCTAAAGACATATAAAACCCAGATTGTAACTCTATTCCTCAACTATTAAAGTCTATATAGATTCATTATAGAAGTATTACTAATCACATGCTACAGAACTACAAAATGAGTTCAGGTGAATGTTGCTTTCAAATTTTGAGAAATGTTTAGCATATTGTAGATTTTCTACAGAATAACAGAAGAATCACTGCTTCTGTGTAATAAGCTGTTCTTTTGCTATAAGAAACAGTGATACTTTTTCAGGGAGAAAACTTGTTTTCTTCTAGGTGAGTTAGATTCTTCTGTTCCTCTTTTTTGCATCAGTTGATATTCTAAGGAGAAAATGGATACGAGATTACTGATTTCTACTGCCTAGCTGGAGCCACAGATCCCAAAACGAGCTTCAAAGACCTAGCTTTAGACTCTTGTATTTCACGTTCATTTAGAGATTATGTGAAAACAAGATCATGATGTGAAACAAGGAGGCAGGGTTCATCATGATCTGGAGGAAGAAAGAATAAATAGAATGGAAAGGGACTGGTAAGAAATCAAGATAAGTTAACCACTTGACGTTGTTCTCTATTTTTGCCAATTTCATTTCTGGTGTTGCCTAAGTGCCCAAAAACTTGGTCCAACAGCTGTATGTTTAGTAGTGCCTGGTGTTTGTTGCAAGCCAGGAGAAGTAATTGGGTCATTACTTAACAGAATCTTCTTTTTTTTAACTTTAATTAAAGATAAAGGAAATCAGCTGGGGAGATGTTGGAGGCTGGACTGGTCAAGGAGGATCAATACTTGGTACAAAACGGTAAAGTCAATATTTTCCCAATTGCTATATTGAATTCCAGTATGCTATATAACCTGTGTACATTTCAGTGCTGTTTCTCTGAACATATTAAATCTTGTATCTTAAAAGTCATTATTTTTAATTTTAAATTCAACTTGAGTGTTTGATAGTACTATACCAACTCTGAAAAGAGAATGAAAATAGGAGTTGAGACATCACCTGAAAAGTTTCCTAAGATACTTAACACTTAGAAGGATTACCAGCCTGTATTTTCCTCATACTGAACATGATTCCTTACTGTCAGGAAGAATTATTTGTATGGATAGATATGTGAAATGAAAAATATTTTATTTCTGCTGAGAGTTTACTGTTATAGCCTAGTAATTATCACTTGTTGCTGCAGCACTTGTAAATTGTTTTTACTTTTCTTTTGGCTTAATAATTTTCAGTACGCTTCCTGCAAAATATTTGGAGAAGATTGCTGACCAGATGCGCACTAACAACATTAATGCCCTTATGGTTATTGGTGGATTTGAGGTACACTGAAGTTTCAGCTTATGTCTAAGTAGAATACAATTACTAACATAAGCAATAGATTATTTCAATTTTCACCCAATCTTCATGTAAAGTGAATTTGTTTGTAACTGTGTTTTTTGTACAACATGAATAATGTTAAGCATCAGACATTTTACTAATCACTGATTTCTGTGGTAAGCTGACGTTCAAGACAATAACTAGTTAACTGCAAAACGAGAAACGCTAAGATATGCTGGATAGATAAGGTGAGATGGAATGTTGCTATTTTACATTCAAAAAACAAAACAAAACTAGCAGTGCAAGTTTGTCTATACTGTATCAATACTTAGAACACACCTCCAAAAGCTCTTGAGCTTTAGTAGTAGTTGTACTATGGTCTCTTACTTGAGCCACTCCTCTCACATGATGATGCATTTCAAAATATGTAATTAAGATAACGTGTTTTGGTCTTTTTCTGTTGTTGTTTTACCCCTATATTTCATTTTCATTTCATTTTACCAAAATGATACCTTTAAGAGGGATCTCGTTTCATGAATGCATTTAGTCAACCATTTGTAGAGAAGAATGTGTTTAAAAGCTTCTTCATAAAGAATGAATCAGCCATTTTTTTTTCCCAACTTGCTAAACGTGTCCCTAGCTCAGGAATATTAAGATTTCAAATGAGGAGTAACAATACCTGAAGATTGGGGAACTATTTTGCAGTAGATTTGTTGTACAGAGCAGCTTTGTTATGTCTGAATTATACATTTTCTTCACAATGACTGTTCTATTTTTTGTTTATTTTCAAATGTATGCTTGTTCTTAACCCTTTTTTTTTTTTCCTTTTAATGTATGTGTCAGATTTTAATGGATCCCTACTGTTTTGACTTGAAGTGTGTCGTGGTAGAAATGGCTCCCCCTGTGGCCCATTCCATTTTAACATTCAAACCCACCCTTACTTTATTCATCCTAACTTTTCACGCAATGCCTGTGCCCAACAGGCGTACCTCGGACTTTTGGAATTGTCAGCTGCCCGAGAGAAATATGACGAATTCTGTGTTCCAATGGTTATGGTTCCTGCAACAGTATCCAACAATGTACCGGGTTCAGATTTCAGCATTGGTGCAGATACTGCTCTGAACACTATAACTGATGTAAGTCTATTCTGGTGTGTGCGCTTACTAACAAAGCAGTTCTGGTTAAAACTGACTAAATTGGCTAGAGTGGGATATTTTTATAGACCAGAACTTTGGAAATTTAATCTGAGAAATGATATGGTTTCTTGACGTAGACTTGATGATACACGTTCATGATACTCATGTAAAAGACAAGTTTTGTGATCTCAAAAGTAGTTTCTGAAACTACAGTGACCTCTGAATTCATGAACTACAGAATAGAATGGTGTATATTTACTGCATACAGAAGAAAGAAACCTAAAACTTGAACATGATGATCATTTCTTACACTACAGAGGGGAAAAGTCCATATTGTATGTAAAATGTCCATATATTCAGCTGTGACAAATCCCAAGTGAAAGTTCTGTTCAGAAAATGGATCCTTATGTATGCAACCATTTCTGTAATGATAATAGGAATTGTGTACTTTGCTAATAAAACAATTATAACATAAAGAGATGATGCATACTATGATGTATTTAAAAAATAAATCCAGTAACATAGTATAAATGAGAAAAGTATCAATTAAAACTGACTTGGATAGAATGAGTATTGTCCAGTGTCACACAAATGGCATTGTCAAGCACGTTTACAGTTCACCTGAATTACTTAAGAAGCATTAATTTACAGTATATTTATTAATTTAAGCCATTCTGTTTCTATATAATCTGACATAATTTTGTCCACACGCCAACAATGGGAACATTACACTTGATCCACTTTTTTTTTCCAGTGTTATCTGTGAATGCATGTGCGTCACAGATACAGTTGCAGAGTACCTATAGTTTGTTTAAAACACAACAAAGTCATAATAAAGCATGTCTCTTTAAAAAATGAATTTACATTTAAGAAGAAGCAAAGTTACTTCTTATTACAAGCTTAATGAATTATCATGAATTACCAAGTCTCCAGTAATATTGGAGCCAGAATGTAGAAATTTTCATTAATTTTACCTATTGAGCTACATTTTTAAAAGTTGAAAGCAATGAACATGATGCTCATGTAGAGTGGGAGTAACATCTCAGGTTACTTTTGAAAATGAAATTTCAGTTCTTCTGTCACTTAGATGCATTTGAAAATTTTAATCATGATATTATTTTGAGAAATTTCTGGGATTCCTCAAATGCTATGAACCGCAAGAGTATTAATAACAGAATTTTCACCTGTTACTTTTGTTTACCGTACCAACATAAATATTTTTATTTTCAGGAAAATAAACCCTTTAGTTAACAAATTTCAGTTTTATCAGAGTACTTCCTTGAACAAGACTAAAAGCTTATCAAAATTTGCCTTGAATGTACTCTTAATAGACAACTTAGGTTATAAAAGTTGACTTTGTTTCCGGTTCTGGTAAATAAAAATATCTCTCCAAAATGATTGATCACAAATTGAGGTGAGTAAAATGACTGTGCATGACACCTCCTTTTCTCTTCTTCTTTTCTTCAGAATCTGTGTATGTTTACCTAACTGCTTTCTTTTTGTAGGTTATTTCATGTAGAGTAGGATCTCTCTCTCCCCATGCTGGTGTGTTTTGCTTCCTGGATTTCTAGGTACCATCTGAATTCATTAGGTAGTAAACTGTCAGTATCTCCATGTTTCCAGTGCGGTTGTTGAAAATTTTTCCATCTGTTGTTTTTTGCTGATAGCTTTTGTTTTGTTCTTGCTTTTTATTTTGTCTAGATTTTTCTTTGAAGTAAATATGAAATGTATTGACTTCGCTGGATTTAGATTCAAGGCAATAGAAAATTAAGTTTTGTTCTTTTTTGGAAAGAAGTAGACTTGTGTGTTGGAGAAGGATTTTTGCTTAGTATCTTTTCAGTTTTCTGCTCTGATTGTTTGAATGTGGTCCTCTAAACTAATAATGATGATGTGTTTCTTCTGTCACATGTTCAGATCAGGCTTAGTAGTGATGCTGCCCCTTGTTCAGTGTGACTAATATGCTCAATATAAGTCATATAATCTTCAATTCTATTACCACTGCTAGATGAATAAATATGTCAGTTTTTAGTGCTTTCAGATCAGCACACTTAAATGTTATCGCACTTACTTTTTCTGTGGTGCTGCTCATTTTTCTATTTTATCAGCAACTTTCAGTAAGGTAAGTACGTTTTTCTCTACTGGGTAATGAGGCCTTGTTAGTGTTTGGCATTATTAGACATCTGTCAGTATTAGGTTGTTTGAAAATTGTCAAGAAATGTAAATTGTACCTTTTGACATTTGCACCTTTTGAAATTTGCAAATGAAATTTCTTACATGATAAAAGAAAAGTAGACTAACAAAAACCAGATGAAACTGTCTTATACTTATCTGTTTGGCATTAACTATTGGTAGAGCTAGCAAAGATAATAAATGGTCTGTAAATATGCAGTTACAGATCTTCTGAGTAAGAGATTAGGTGAGTGTGACTTGTCCTAAGTCATACATAGTGGATAGTACATTTCTCAGTAACTAGAGACAGATTCCTTGACCCTCTTGATTTTTTTTTCCATTTGTTTATTGAAATGTAAACTTATAATCAATTGAATTGCAGATCATGGGTTGTCCTTTGAACAGCATTTTAAATTTGCTTGTATGCTCCATTTTCTCATTAGTTTGAGAATACTAGTGAGAGAAATTGGCAGTGACAACTCCACGATACCAAATACTTGGAGAAAGCTGGAGGTTTCAGTATGTGAATAGGGTACGCTTAAGGCTTTTATATTTAAGTAGACATAAATAAATTGTTTAGGATTGCAGGATAAGAACGTGAACTTGGAGTGTTGTGTGAAAAGCAGCAGCAATAAAGTATTTCAACAAAAATATGTATGTTCTCGACTTCATGTTGCTAATTCAGTGAAATGGACAGATCTTATTTTAGATAGCAGACTTCTGGAGTGTGATGAAAAAAGTGTTAGGCTATTTCTCCATAAATATGAAGGCAATAAACTGCTGGGTTATTTAATATACACTCACAAGACATTATCAATGCATCTTGTGGGTGAAACTAATAAATAGAAATCTACTTTAAGTAGGAGAATGAATAAAAAGGTAGACATTTTCAGCTACAGAACACCGGAAAAGGATGGAAACGATGAAAATGGAATTTGAAAAGCAAGCCTGCTGATGGGCTAGAGGGATAAACCAGAACAATGTATGGAACTGAAGAATATACATTTGATTTAGGACATGTAGGACTACATGAGGAAATGAAAAGGTGTGAACTAGAGATGAAAGACAAAGGAACCTGAAAGAGGAAGAGGCTAAAGCTCTCTGATATGCTCAGAGTTGACAGTCTGCCTTTAACTTCAAAGGGAAGAGTGTACAGGCTGATTAACTGGTTGTGAGAAAAAGAATTGCAAACAGCCACAAGAAGACCCTTACTCACTGAGGAATGAAGGAAGCTTGTTAGATTGTCTTAATGCAATCTCTGAGCTGTTTTCAAGAAAACAATGGACTCTCCTGTATCCTCCTAATGCTGATATTAGCATATGTGACTAAATTAATCTGAATCAGGCTGAAAATTAAGTATTCCAAACTATCCAATTATATTTTCATCCAGTTCAGTCCTGGCAATGCGGATGTGGAGCTAAGGCAGTAACTCCATCCCTTTTTTAATGGCCATTTGCATTAGTTCAACATAAAGTCAACAAACCACAGTCTGTACTTGACTGAGTGTATTTTTACAAAGCATCTTTGATTGTCTGTACCCTTCTAAATAATAAGAATATAATAAAAGGGTGTGAAATGATTAAACCGTATCATTAATGTGGTACATCCCTGTACGATCTTAATGTACTCCTCATTGAAAAAACATAAAATAAAATTGTAATGCCACCAGTTTAAATTAAAATAAAACCACCAGTCACTTATTTATCTTTTATAGTTGTTGAGCTACCCTTTTTTGAAAGTGTTCTCATATTTTGCTGCAGTGATGCTAAGGTGTAATCATCTAATGCTTATGCTTGGTGGAGGTGGAGGTACAATCTTTGGATATGTTTGCTAAAATCACTTGCATTAAATTAAATGGCAATATTTAATGCAAGTAAAACATATCTTGTGATAACTAACTGGTTGTGTTAGTTACTGCTCTAAATTTTCCTTCAACTCGGTTTCTCAAAAGTCTCATTATAAAACTTATTCGGAGATTTTTTTTTTTTTTCAGTTCTCCAGAAAAACTTCTGATTTTACTACCATTTTGTTTCAGTAGGAACAAAAGTTCCAGCTGAGTTGGCCTAGGCAATTACTACATACTGAAATATTCTCAGTGAAGTCTCATTCAATCAAAAATAAGTCCGTTAGTCTTCTACCTATACTGCTTCTCAGAATCAGAGCTACAGGTCTGAATAAGCAGTTTTTTAGCAGGTTTTTAGGTCATCTCAGACTTCATACTGGAAATGCATCATAGCACTAAGCTTTGTTGAAAGTTGCACTTCCAAAACGTATCTAAAGTTGACATAGACTTTAGAAAGTCAATTTATACTTCTTTCATATTCTATCACGTGTCTTGTCCTCTCACTGAATGGAATCTGCCGTATATGGTGAAAAGAACTTATGAGCAAAACTTTTATGGGTGAATATTTTTCGCCGTCACTTTCTCCCAAGTTATTTCTTAAATTAGCAAGTATGTAGATATTTGTGGAGATAACTTCCTAATAATTTGATTTTCCAGTGTTTGCTTTTCTTAACTGATTTGAGAAATTGAAAAGATGAGACTTCTGTGAACATCCTTCTTTTCTTGGAGAAAAACATTAACAAAATGAGAACATGCTATGTAATTAGGCTTTCTTGTTGAGAGTCGTTACATAGACAGTTTGAAAAATTGCCACACATCATAAGAGATGCTGAATTAGTTTGGATTAGGTAGAATTGGAACAACGTAACTAAAAAATGTTTACTGACTTAAAAACATCTTGAACTTCAAGTATTTTGACAACTATTAGGAACACCTACTCCTTTTCACATGCTGATTTGTTTTGTAGTGTTGGGAATCCTCCCAAGAACCTAGAGCTGCTTCTCAAAGAATCTTTGAAATATTAGCAAAGTTTAGTTCATACATACACACATTGTCTTGGATTTTTCTGGACCTCTGTCCAATCTGTGTGCTTAGAAGCAGATGTGTGATGTTGATAGAATCTTGAAAGGCATAGGCAATTCTTTTCTTCTCAGTGGAATTGGATGTGTGTCTTGACTTTATAGGATAACATAGTGTTTAAAAAAAAAATAAAAGCTTCTTTAAGCATTTTCTTCAGAAACCTAACTAGGAAAACACCTGCAATAACATGTATCAAACTTTGTTCTTTAAGTGGCTTTTTGTAGAGTGATTTCCAATCTGACTTTATGCTGTCTTTTTTCTGCTAAATTGCTTCAGACCTCTAATGCTGTGCGCTCTTCATATTCACTCTGTATTAACCTGCACTAATCTGCATTTCTTCAAAGAGCATTGTGCCAATGCAGCCCCAGTGCACTGTTGTGGTATGTACAGGATGCACCCTCAATAATCTCACCAATTGTACTTGGGCCAATGGACAGCCAAATTTACCATCACATACAGAGTCATTAGCAGAGCAATCCAAAGTCAAGGAATGTATCACTCATGCTTGTACCACTGCTTCAGGCCTATGAAAGCTGTGTGCAGCTACATGAGGCACGTTCCCGCTTTGAGGAGTTTTGCATACCTATCTGTGTGTTGCCTGCTACTATTAGCAACAATGTGCCAGGCACAGACTTTAGCATTGGCGCTGACACTGCCTTGAATGCTATTGTGGAGGTAAGACTACATATCTTTTACAAGTTAAGATAATAAAACGCGTAAAATCAGGATACCTAAAGACTTTGAAATGTTTAGTATTCTGAAATAACTCAATCACTGTAATTTTTATGTTTTAGAGTTAAGAACTTTTCCAAGAACTTTCCCATAACCATGCATTAAGAATTCTTCTGTTCCAGCTAGAACTTTCTTCCTGAAAGCAGCAAATAAAAATCTTTGTTTATGTCTAATGTCATAAATACATCATTGTGTAAACAAGCACACACATTGTTCTTACTGGCAGTTCTTCTAAACCAAGAAACGCAACTTCCGTGTAAAAATCTATGCTCTTTTTTTTCTTACCACAATCACTGGAATTAAGGCTCTGGAATTCCACCATGAAAATGCTAGGATGTAAGTAGCTGACAATGTGACAAGATAAAGAAATAGTAATGAGATTCCATAAATCTTTAAAAACATTGGAAACATTTGGGAATTTGAGGCCTACAGGAATTGACTTGTGGTTTTAATACCTAATACCACTTGCTATTACTGTGATTGGTATTTTGTTGCTTAGAAAACAATACAGTACCAGTTTTTAAAGATGGTCTACAGCAGGTATGTGGATGGACCCAAATGTATGGCTGCTAGATTGCATGAGACCACCAAAAGCAATAAATCCATAACTATCGCTGTATTGATCTCAAGGCTCAAAAAGACCACATCCGATTTAGTCTGATTTAAAGCATCCTGGAAGTCTTGAGTCAAGCTGCTGGTTGAATAAGAAGCCTTATTTTTTATCTTCTATGTAACTGTCTGAATTACTTTCAAATCTGTCAGTTCCATTTTGGTATTGAGTATTTCCATCACAGTCATTTTGAGAAAGTAAGAATAGTAGACAGTTTCTACTGCATGTCCCTTGTACAGTCAGTAATGGAAATACTTCTAAATAAATCTGAGTAATCCCAAAAGCAATTAATGATTGTCCTTACTTAGGACAATGTAGGTCCTTACTCAAACCTTCTCAAAAAGCAGAAAACTCCATTTTGCTACCAGCAGCTGGAAAACTTTTTTGGAAAGCTTGGAGTTTACGAATGTTTTAGGTCTCTCCAAGTGAAGGAAATCTTCATGCGTGTTTATTTTCTCCATGTCTAGAGCCAGTTTTTTTTTTTTTTTTTTTTTTTTTTTTAATTTTTTTATTCTAAGTGAAATTAAA
>WBMW01003376.1:294805-343968 GCA_013396635.1 Penelope pileata
GCTGGCCACACACTTTTTAATGCACCCCAGGATCCCATTGGCCTTCTTGGCCACGAGGGCACCCTGCTGTCCCATGGCCAACCTGTTGTCTACCAGGACCCCCAGGTCCCTCTCTGCAGAGCTCCTCTCCAGGAGGTCATCGCCCAGCCTGTACTGGTGCATGCAGAAGTAGGACAGTAGTGCAGCTGTCTTTCGTTGCTGCTTTGGATTAAGCTGGTAAACCTGCATCCTTCCTTGTATGGGGATGTTAACTATTTTCAGGAAAAGAAAACTATCAAGATTCAGACAAGCATAATGCGGTCTTTGTTTCATGTTTCCATTTATCCAGTTTCTTTAAAGCTATAGCAACTCTCCATAACAATGGAAAAGCGTCAAATTAATTTTGGAAATTAGGTTAAATACAACCAAAAATGTTTCCTCATGTAGACTTCTGTTACCTAGAGGATGACAAAATGTAATTATTACCACGTAATATCAAAATTTGACTGTTGTCTAAACAGCCAAGATAAAATATGAAATTAAATATACTTCACACTGATTCATTAGTGATTTAGCCACTACGCTGCCATTCGCTACAAACTTGGCTTGACGTGAGGTGGAATGCACTGTCACAGAGGTGTCACCTACCTGTGGCAGGTAGCTGGAGTTAGCATAACAAAGAATGAAATCCATAGGATAAGAGACATAGTTCTTTATATATCCAACAGCAGACGTACTTTCAAACAAATGCCATTTAAAACTTTGGAGTTCTACATATACAAAAATATTTATATAGTATCTGTATGTGATGGGAAGAGTGAGTCTTGAATCAAGTGTTTAAGGTCTGTCTTTGCTATAACAGAGCAAATCATTCTTGCTCTCAAATACTGTATGGTTAGACTTTTTTTTTTTTTTTGCAGTTTTAACTAGTTTGTTGGAGACTGTTACAAGCAGCGCTTGAAGTAGCATTTAAGTTGGGTCACAGCCAGTTAAAAAATTATATAAAAAAAATAACGTAGTCACGCAGATTGGGTTGTTTTATATTAGCTTGGATGTTCAGCAGCAATTCATCGTTTCACCCATGAGGGATCTTTGGTGATATCTGTATTCTCTGGGCCAAGTACAGCCTGACCACGAGTGCTCTTCCCAACTGCAAGATACCTGCAAGAAGAAACAAATGAGGTGCGGTGTTTAGTTATCTGTAACTGTCCTGTACAAGTTAAAAATATTCTCATTTCAGGAAAAGAAGTGCTGTTTGGTAAGCACCCCTTGTTTGCTTTTACAACATCTCTTGGATTTACAGTGTTTCTTTCTCAGTCATCGCAATACAACAGTCGCTATGGCCTACCCATACTAGCCTACTGGCTTTAACAGGCAGATAGTCTTCTCTTGTGGAATTCTTAGCTCTAAAGTGAAATTCAAGCCTTAAATAAGCACAAACTGTTAGGAGGCCAGAAGCAGCAGCTCCTTTAGTCACCAGCTAGAATTCTTGAGTATACATTCTCTTCAGACAGTTTCTCTGCTTTTTGAAAGTAAAACAACTGCCTACAAATTCAGGATGTAGGAGGGAGTTACCTCTGCTGAAGTGTAATAAGCAGGATATAATTAACATCTCTCTGGGTTACAAAACAAACAGTGAAAGTAGTACCAAAGGCCAATGAAAGAAATACTAGAATTTAATTGCGGCAACTTTTACAAACGTTTCTTTTTCAAGTTAGGTATGTACAATATTTCAAGCCAGCAGCTTTTTTTTTCCCTCTGAGCTGAGCACAGACTTACTTGTTTGATACATCAACCAGGTTATCTCTGTTAACAGCAAAAAGTTGCTCTCTGTGTGACTGCTTCATATCATCTGAAATCCCATATAAGAAATGATCCATACCTAAAACAAAACAAAGCCGCATACTGCAGTGGTGCACTAGAATCTCAGTTATAATTACATGCATGGAGTGACAAACAAGTATGCGTACTGGAAGGGAAAAGCAGACTACAATTTAACCATTGTTCTGAGACAAGATCTAATTGTTAATCAAATGTCACAGGTTCAAACTGGGTAAATAAATTTCTGAGGTAGTAAGAGTTACCTATTTAGAAAAAGAATTCATTATATTCTGGCAAGTGATTTAGTTTGTCAAAAATATAAATGTAATTGGGATCCACATAGCCTGAAATAAAAATAATAATAAACAAAACACCTTAACATGATTAATTCTGAAAAGCCTTGCTTTCTCAAAACTTTTAGCCAAATTGGATTTCATGATGCTTCCAATTATGCTTTGTAACAACAAACTCTTAAAATTTTCAGTCGGTTGTAATTTATGTGCAAGACAACGGTTTGATCACCTTCTTGTGAGCAAGCTACACACAGAGGTCTGCATACAAATACTTTAAGGCTTTTGCTGCAATACATACATACAGTATACTGAAATGAGTACAGCTCTATGAACAACCAGAGAACGCCCAACAACGGTACAAAAGCTTTTTGTCATGCAAATAATCACAGAAGAAAAAATTAGTTTGGGAGCGAATCTGGAGGTCATCAATTAGTCTAAACACCTGCCGAAGGCAGGATAAAGTTAGATAAGGTCGTTCAAGACAATGCACAGGGCCTAACACTCCAAAGTAGTAGTAAGGGACAGGTATCTGTCTCTGCAGCAGCTCCCAAGCCTTCTGAAGAACGTACTATTCTGTTTCACTACTTTTTTCATTATTATTTTTAAATAAAATTGCCCAGGCCAAACCCAAATTCAGCTCGAGGAACATAAGGTCAACTAACAAGTCTTCGTGTTTAATAAGCTAGTGTTAATACAAGTACATCTTGAAATAACGCTATTTTTAAAGTTACGATTCCTTTACTTAAAGGAATGTATTTCAATTTAGCAAATTTTGGATTGAATTTAAGCTGACAATTAAGGAGGAAAGGAAAAAGTGATGAAAGCAAAGCCTTCATGTTTATAGTTAAACTAAAAAGAAGACGAAAGATACTACCAGCTATGATAAGCATGCAGCTATGTCAAGCTAACACCCTTAATGGTAGCACACAGTTTTATGTTTTAACTTCTTAAAAAAATAGCTTGCACAAAAACTTAAGACATTCATAGTCAAAACTGTGTCAGGAAAATAATCCTTCATCTTTTGATTAAAAAAAAAGTCAGTATTACTTTATTTGCTTAAATTTAGCTCCAAGTCAGAAATTGTTTCTGTAGTCTACTTCCATCTTCTAACTGTATTCACTTGACATCAAGGAGCAGCATGAATATGCATGTCAGCAGAGAGACTGAATGTGTCTGGTATTTCTGAAAGGGAGCAACAGGAACTCAGGAACAAAACAGGAACTGTTTTGTTAAAACTGCAGGTGTCTTACATCCATCAAGTACAAATTTTAACATACGTTTTATTTTAGCAAACTATTTAAACTTAAATAAAAGCAAATATCTTGGCTCCCAGTGCTGAGGGGCCAGTGAGAACTTACCTTTATCTGAAGGAGCTACTGGTGCATCTACAGCAGCAAATACTGCTAACTTGGCTTCGTCAATATCTTCTTGTGTGAATTCTCCAGATTTGGCCCATTCTACTGCTTTTTCAAATGTTTTCAAGGTGGCTAATGAATTCGGGTCTCTTAGAGAGGGGAAAAGGAAAAAAGACTAATGTCCTCAATCTTACAAAATAAAATACTGTGATTACTTTGTTCTTTCTTAATTCATTCAGTTTACTATGCATTACAGCAAACATAAATGCATGGGAATTAACCTGAATCAGAAATTTACCTTTTGTTCACGCGACTTTTTTTTAGAGTAGCGTGAATTAGGTGTATTTTGAATTTTCAAATACACAAGTACAGCAAGCTCAGCTGCTACACGCAATTTCAAGGCACTATATAGAGAATTGGTATTAAAAAGATGGGAAACCAACAGTGTTTATAATGCGCTACCAACTTGCTGCAGTGTCTTGGTAAGCAAAACATCCTTTAATATCAATAACAGTAGTATTTATTATATACCATATCTTCTCTAGGTTGCTTTTCCTGCTACACCTCTTTTTGCTCTCTGCAAAACAGGTGCAACAGGTCAGCAACTACTGAAATACTAACCAGGACAAGTCCGATCATGTTGAAACTCTGCAGAGGCAACACTGCTCAAATTGTAGCTAGGAATCTTTCCCAAGTACTGCGTTACTCTGTTTTTGGTCTTGGAAAATGATTTAAGCCAGGACTCTGCTAGACTCGTGATTATGACTAGTCTTTAATACTTCCAATTGAAATTTCATGTGGTAAAACAAAAGCAGGTTAACTGTTCCAGACTGACTTCCTCTATTTTAGCTCATTACTAGCAATGCTTTCTGAATGCTTTTTTGCTGAATATCAGATGATTCCAGCCACAGTCACCAAAGGAAGCTGTGCATTTTCAAAACCAAGACCTCAGGAAAAAGCCTCATTCTATTCCACCATCTCAAATTTTTTTTTAAGAGCCTCCTCAACCCATGATGAAATAAACGGAAACAAGTCTTACATAAACCTGGTACAGAGACACAACAGTGGTTGCTACCAGCAGAGATAAGCCAGACTTTCCCAGTGATGGAAAACAGAGGACGCAAGGAGGGGTTTATTAACAAAACTGACATACATTAAGCAATTAATCTTAACAGCATCAGTGCTGAATCACTTTCTTGCCATTCGACATTCTTTTTATTTCACTTAATTGTGAAGGAGAGCTACAACTAAGTCAAAGATGCATGCAAGCGTAGTCAGTGGTCCCATCAGACAGGAACAAGAATAAACTTATTGTTACCTGTAGGAGTAGAAAGTGAATATGCCATTGTGACTAAGTTTAGCACCTCCACCATAAGCCCCTCCTTTCTCTCTGATTTCTCTATGTAGGAACTTGGATGTCATCAACCGTGCAAGAATTCGAAGACTGTAATGAGAGAAATATTAATAGAAAATATGATAAATGAATTTGTTAACAGTAATATTTCTGAACAGCCTCTAAAGCTCACACAGATTTTCATTTACAATGCACCTCTTCTTGAAATCTATAACACTAACAATAACAGTAATTAACATTTAATAACAGCTGAATAAAGTGACATCATTGTAAGAGTTGTTACTTTGGAACAATGTTTGATTATTTACATTTACTTCAGCTTAGTAAATACAAAAGCAGCCTTCTAACTGCAACTTTCTTACATGCAATAGGACTGTCACCTCAGACACATTCAAGTAAGCAGGGCTGTTATGTGGAAGTGAGAGCTAGTCGCCCCTTGTTACTTAATCTCAGCACTTACTAAAAAGGGCATTTACAGACCTAGCCATGCAAAGATTGTTCTGTAAAGATTTGTCACAAATGCACCGCAAAGCTTTTATTGACACTCCATTTTTAGTGGTTGACCTAAAACTTGCCGTTCTGTTTTGTGTTAAGCAGCATACAAACAAGCTCCCCACTGATTCTGTTTCCTACCTTGCATAGTCTGTAGCTGTGTAGGGAACTGTTCGAACGCATTCCCCAACATAGTTCACTGGGAAGGGAAGTACAAAATGGGTCTTCATTTGGCATGGTTTGAAAGTAGGATCCTAAGAGAAAAAAATGCATTATTGACACAGTTAGCAGAAATGAGACAATTTATCCCTTTGAGAACTCTGGCTTTTTTGAGAACTATGAAATTCTGCCAAACATGCAGACACACAGATAACAAAGCTGCCAGTTGACCTACACTGCAATCGGTGACTTTCCCCTTGCACTCATACTAGCAATCCAGCGCTACAACTGCCTTAAGAAACCAAGTATGTGGATAATGTACATCAGCTGCCCATCCTTGCTCACCAGCTTCTCAGTTGTCCGTGCTTTACATTATAACCAAAGAGTTTTGATACGCATACTTTTCCTGCCATATCTTTACTTTGATCGAACCCAGTGTTTGTAACTCTCCACTTCTATGTCCATCATATTTGAGTCTATCTACTCAATTTTATGTACTGAAATTGGATCCTGAAAACAATGCTTCTCTTTACAAAAAAGCTTTTATGAACAGCAGCAGCTACACAAATTTCTGTTCACATATCCATCGCAGTAAACTTGATTCTTACTTTGAACCATAGAACCACTTAGGTTGGAAAAAACCTTCACGACCAAGTCCAGGCATAAACCTGAGCTACCAAGTCTCATCACTAAATCACATCCCTTAGTGCCATCACCACACACCTCTCAAATACCTCCAGAGATGTGGACTCCCTCACTGCAAAACTTCCAGACCTCCTCATGACTCCAGGCCCCTGTAGCACTCCCTTGTCCCTTTCGTATGTACACCTGCTTGTGTGCTTACTTAAGCAAAAACAGAGCCCTAAGCACCTCCAGAATCTTTTATAATCACATTCTGACACTCTCAAATGTTTCTTAACCCCAGAGACCTGCTCCCCAGCCCCTCAGCTCCCCACACATCTCTGGCTGCTTGGGCCAAGCACAGTACCATGTGCATGACTGGTAAGCAAGAAAAATCTTGGGCTGAGCTCTCACTGCCTTTTCTAAACAGGGAGCTCAGGGTATGCTAAACTATGTTTCTCTCCTATAGCCAAAATGAAATTTTCACTTTCACTAAATTGTTGCTGATATTCTTTTGTCAGGTGTCATTCAGATTTAAAACCATTTAGGGAGCAGATGAAGGAAAAGAAAGGGCTAAATGGGAGTGACACTACACGGATCTGATTCTGAAAGAAACCAAGGTAAAAATACAATCTTGTAAGAATTGCCTATAAGAGATAGCATAAGCGGGTACTTCCTGCATGCATGGATGTGAAGTTAGCTACATGGTCTTCAAATCAGAACCAAAAGGAAGATAACAAAAAGGACGACAAAGATGGATGAAGTTTGAGAGACAATTTAAACAATACAGTAAGTGTGGAAGAGAAGGGCACATACCATTATCCTCAATCAATAATGTACTTACATTAATTAGTTTCCTTGTGATCTGCAAACTATTAAGCATTCTGCTTCCTCCAGGTCTGGCTTCTGCAGATTTCTACAAGAGACCCAGCCCTCATATTAAAGATGATCTAGCAATTTAAACTAAGAATACTATAAATGCAGTCCCTACTCCCTCAAATTTCCCGTTGAAGCTTTTGAAACCACCACCGGCCCATGTCATCACAAACATAAGCAAGCTACTCGATTCTTTCTTTATACTTGTATTTCTAAGCATATGCCAAATCTCCTTTCAGGGGTAATTTGGTACTGAAAGACATCAAGAGAAAGATCACAGAGCCCCCAAAAGTTTCAGACAATGGTTTCCTTCACGAGTAGGGAACTGGGAGCCTATTCCAGTACAACAAATTAAGACAGGTGTATATTCACAGAGCAGATTCTCTGCCAAAAGGATCGAACCAAGTACACCTCGTGCCAAATGTCCATTCAAATAATAAAACAGATTCCCTCACAAGTAAGCAACTACACATTACTCCCTATTTCCATTTGCCCAACGTGTCAATTAAAGCTCAGCTAAAAAAGAAATTATGGATTCATGTGACAGTGAAAGGAAGAATTAGTTGTCCTATGTCTCAAGCATAAGCAGTCACCTGAGGGTAAGGTGTGATACATGATCAACAGAATTATTGTCGTCTGTTTTACTATCACAGAGCTGACTCGCAAATTTCTTCACACATCTTTGTATGGATACAGTGTTTAAATTCAAACGATTTTCTGATTGAACAGTTGTCTTTACACAAGATCGAATTCAACTGCATTGAATGCATTAGTCACAAGTGAAGTAGTTTCCCACCTCAATCACATGGGGACGAACAGATTTTCTCTCTTTTTTACTTCTAGTTATGCCTTTTATAAATTTCTCTACTTCTTTAGATGCCTCTGACATCTGTTGAGGTGCTGCATTCACTGAACATCTGTCAAGAAACAATAGTTTTTAAATATGGTTTTGTGGTTTTGTACATTTCATTATAATTTGCACCACTACGCCTTCCTAAATACTTTCTGTTAAATCATCAGAACATTTTATCTGTGATCACTGATAATCTTTATCAGAAAATAGCAAAATACTCATAAACCAGCATGAACCATGCCACAAAAAAAAATTCAGTCAAATTAATTTTCTTTTGCTTGCCCCAAACCAGCTTCAGAATTAACAGCAGTAGCTGTCCACCAGTTCTCTGCACAAGGTAAGACTACAGAGATTTTACAAAATAGAAATGTCTTGTAAAGAATCTAATGTCCACCTTTGTATTCCCTCTTTAAGAGCACAGCTACCATGGTATTGAACAGCACAGATACTTCAGTAACATTATGCATTATTTTATTCTTTCCGAAACAATATATTGCAATTTAACGTCATTTCAAATTGAACTACTTTTGAAACTGATATGTCTGACAATAAGCTTTCAAAGTGTCTCTATTTTCTGTTTAGGAGCAAAAAAACCTAATAAACTATATTCAACTGTGACAATACAATATAACAGTATTTCTCCTGGACACCTTTCACGGAAGAAAAGGCAGAATATTGATGGAACATCCAACAAACTGTTTAAGCGCTTTTGATACAAAAGCTACATCTGAATTTTGCATTTGCTGTAAGTTTCACATCTGTTAAAAATCAAACAAAAGCCGCAGCTACCACCAAGCTCTTAAGCAAGGAAAATGTGGACTAAACATTTCTGTAGTAGTCCCTTGGGTCCCCTGTTTTACAAAACTCCAGTATTGAGAAATGCCCATTCATAGACCATGGCCTCTCTCTAACCACAACGTCCCTTTTTGTTTAAGATGGAACTCACCTGATGTTGTCACTGTTTAACAGATACTTCTTCATGCGTGGTAGCTTGCGCAGTACTGGTTTAATATCAGGCATTTCTGCTATTCTCTTCATCAGCTTCACCTGCCCGAGAAGACAGGAATATCACAGATGAAGCCATTAGAAAGAATCTGCAAGATTTAGCATTGTAATTCCACAGTAGGGGATTTCAGCCTCACTAAAAGATGCCATTAACTTTTCACCTGATCCATCCCACTGAACATTTCCTGCAGTTCTCCAGAAGGTGTAAGGTTTTTGCTGGCTCTAATAGAAGCATACAAATGCCCACAATCTGGAATCCCATTTGACAGTTCCTGGGCAGTCTTCTTAACCAGCACTCTAAAATGTTCTTCCTCCTCAAATCGAGGGCTGAAAAAAAGTAGAAACGGGTCTCTTCATCTCATGCAAAACCAGACCAATGCATTTTAACAATACTTAATCTTTCATCAACCCAAGTCCAACAAAAAGCTTTCAGACCATCAGTTCTCCATTTAATCCACGATACAGTCATACAAAGAATGGATTACTTAGATTTGCTGTCTGGACTTGGTCCTGGGTAACCTGGTCTAGGTGGCCCTACTTGTCGAGGGCTCTGACAACCAGAATGGCCTCCAGAAATCCCTTCCAATCTCAACCATTCTCTGATTTACAATCTAGGAGCCACACAAAGATACAGTTATGAAAACAAATCTCAAAGTAGGATCTGTAAGAAGCGATTGGGGCAAGAGGTAAAAAGAGAACCCCAAAAACTACGCACGAAAAAAAACCAATCAACCAAACCAAACCAAACCAAACCAAATTAAGAAAAAAACAAAAAACAAAAAACAATGTACAGTACTTGTTAAATATTTCACTCCATAAATTCATCATGTCTGGCAGATTTCTATCCAAGCATAGAGATGAAAAGAGCACACCCTGAAGAAAAAAAGAAAACATACACAAAAAAGCTCCTTTGGACAAGACAACCAAAGCAATGTAGAAATGTGTCAAAATTTTTTCACAGAAGCGATGCAGTGGTGCCAGCCTAATACTTCACAACATGAAAACACTTCAATACAGGCTGTACTGCTAAAATCAGAGTAGACATTAAATGTGATCGATCCTCACAAAAAGCAATCCTGCCAATTACTCTCTTCCATCAGTAAGCAGAAGTTCAGAAACAGACTTTTACTTGTTCTTTATGTGAAAAATAAGAAACTGCTTTGGGGACGAATCTTTCTGCAAAGGAGCCTCCCTAACTCAACTCCATGATAAATGGGAAACAAACTATAAGAAGTAGTCCCCAGCAAGTCTGAAATACCCTAAGAGATGCTGCTAGAACTGCTATGCCGAATACCAAGATCTAACAAACCTGAAAATATTAAATGTTCCTGAACCACAGTTAATAGTGACATATACATGCTAACAGCAATCTCTATGCACGGCTCTATACCACTCTGTCCTCTACTCTTGTTTTCAAAGTTTTCCGCAGCACTCAAAAATATAATCAGATGCCAGCAAAATGCTGCCTTAAAATGGATAACCATGTCACATACTTCCCTTAATACAGAATATTAAGAATTGTAGTTGTCAAACGTGTACTTTGCACAAAAAGGCACAAGCCCTTTCATACATTGTGTTCAATACACATTAACAGATCCTATACTAGAAGCCTTGACTGACCCTTAACTATAGAGCTGTTATTGTAGTATAACATCAGAATGTTTATGATTAATTTACCTGTTCATACACATCCAGGTGTGAATCATCTGGAATGATATGTGGGCTGACAGACATCCCACCTGTTTTAAGCTCTATCCTCTGGGCTTGCTCCCTGTAATCAAGGGCTCCACATCCCAGCCTGTGAAAAATAATAAGATTTATTTCCATTTTTACTGTATGGCAAAATCAAGATTCATACACCAAATGCAAAGGAGACTTTCAGACCAAAACTATTTAACAATAAAGTAATTTGAGGTATTATCAAGCAAGCATAATACTTCATAATTTAAAAAACAAAATACACCAAGCTATCAGTTAAAGTCCATTGCTAATTCAAAACGGTGTATTAAAAAGGGTGCTTTACATACACGGGCTTATTCCCAACCTCCATGTGGAACTAGAGTGGTAACAGCACATAAGCTGTTATCACAATAAGAACAGATTCCTTCTGGCCCATCTACCTAGTGCCACTCTTGTCCTCATCTCCAACTTCAATTTCTGCTAGGCTATTTTTCATTTAGATCAAATTTCCAATCTATCTGGGGAATGCTTGTGTTGTCATCAGGGAACAAAGCAATGCAGAGACTGAAGGAGAAGGGTGAAGGAGTTGGCAACTCAGCGGGGAGAGGGAAGAACCATTGTTTCAGCAGGACACAACTTATCAGCACCTCCTTCCTACAAGAACAGCTACTGAAATTATTAAAAGAAGCATTATTTCAGTAAGCTGTATTATACGTTACTACTTTAGATTCTAGCAAAGTAAACCTCTCACTTTGTAATGACGTTGCAAAACAGTGGCACATATGGTTTGAGCTCCTCAGGAAGAGTGTTCAAGCTGGAAACAGCTCTGAAATACACGACCCCATTGGTTGGTTGAGCACAGTACTGGACAGGAACTTCATCATCTAGGGACCAAAAACCAAGAAAAGAAGTTTCTTTCTACAAGTACATGAAAGAAGAGAACATTTTTTACAACAACTTATAAAGAGTTATTTTCTGTAATCACTTCAGAGTCACATTTAAACTTTGCATATTGAACTAAATGATGGACTAAAGTGTGGGGCATTTTTTTGTTTGGTTGGTTTTGTACACGTAAAATAAGGCATACCTGGACAAGTCTAACAGAGAATTTGGTTGGCAGAGTACACATTTTAGAGGTAACATCCAAGTAATGGAATGCTAATTTGTTTCTGAATAACTCAAGAACTTTTTCTCAAGTGACCAAAGGGGTTCCCACACTGTACATTCTATCCTAACAATGGGTATTAGAATACACACATTACAATTTTCACAAAACGGGTCGTTTAGTATCAAAATTATCCAGTACTTGAGGCTTGCTGACAATTTTAGCAGAAAAGTATGTTAAAAATATACTACAGAGCCATATTGTCTGCAAGATTTTGACAGAACTGTGACAGAAATGAGATCTACAATTTCTTGTTCCCTATTAACAAGGATTTCTTGTTCCTATCAATGTGGCTATCACAGGATAGCCATGGGCAAAGCAAGGACAAACTTCCAATGAAGTTACAATGAGTGATACTTCTGCCCACCATGGCTCCTCCACATCTGATTTTGTACAAATAGGTAGGGAGAGAGAGGACTAACAAAGGCTTGCTGCATCCTCAATGATGTTGAAGTCTTTGGAAAGCAGGGGGATTGCTCAAGAATAATTGAGCATACCGTCTAGCGACTTCTCTGACTGCAGGGCAGGGCAGGCAGTGAGAAAGCGGGAGGCAAGGAGCTTGCATCAGGACTGCTACTGTCAGACAAAGAGAGGGCAGCTGGATCGCAGCTGGGAACAGCCCAACATCACCTCTCAGAGGCAGCAGCAAGAATTTTCTACAGGTCACTGCAAACTGTCTACTGCAGAGGTGGTGGACTAGAGGAAAAGGACCATAGTTATGGACAAACTAACAGTGAGAATGACTTTTGGATCTTTTTTAGATATTAATCTCACCCAAAGGATTCTATGTACTCTGTGTTTATTCCAGTCTATAATTCTGAAGTCTGATACAAAGATAGCTTTAGAGACTGGAAGCCTGGCTTTGGAACGCTAACTTTGAAAACAAAGCCAGGAGCTAGGTGGTCAGGACTTCTGCTTGACTCACAGCGCTATCACAGTTCATTTTGAGTATTCTATTTAGCTTTTCAGAACACCCACAACTTTGACAAACAAGCAAAAACAAACAATTGAGGCCAAAATGACTGCCTTTTCCTTCTCCACAAACTATTCCTGTTTACTGTTCTGTCTCATAGTATGGCTGTTTATTTACAGCTTAGCATGTACATACATTTCTTAAAGAGTCAAAAAAAGCAAGTAGCTGGGCAAGTAGCTGAATAACAATTCAATAGTGCTGTTCTTTTCAGCACAAAATATTGGTTATTCCAACCTGTGAATGTTGTCTCCAGCACAGTGAATGGGATTTTGGGCTCAATGTCAGACACTTTTAGAGCTGGCAGACAAGAGGTATCCTGGGGTTTGCTTTGAAGATCAATTAATTCCAAACCTAGTAAAGAAAGCAGAATACTAGGGCTTATCATTTTCACCTTTTAACAAAAATGCTATCAAAACTTACTGAGGTGATGCAGATCAAAAAAACACAAGTTTCAAGTCCAGCATTTTCTATCAATTGTTCTTTCAAATATCGTACTAAAATAAATTCTGCACATTATCGTGTAAATATCAGCAAACAGAACACTGTATCTTTGTAAATCCTCTAAGCCCCCATACTTTTCATATCCTGTTTTTACGTATTTCAAACCCTGAAGAAGTGGTATCTGCCAGTCTGTCCTGTTACCCAGCCCTGCAGACACCACCCAAGCAACACAGACCTTGCAGTGAAGTTCCAACCCATAAGAGATCTTTCTTAAGTGTTCTGTCAGCACATCGATGCAGCTAAACTATTGTGCTGTTACATTTCAGCCTCTTTCAGATTCTAGCTGGTTGTCTTGCAAGTACTCTCAAAATTAACTTCATAAGTAGAAAACCTCATCTGAAAGATTTTATGCTCCCCATTCCCCCTCTGAGTGCCACTCCTTCTGAACATTAACGTTACTTTTCTACAGGATTTCTGTGTCTGGATCTCTGTTTCAACAGAATGGCACAACGGCTCAAGGCTTCCAAGCTGTTCCTCAGAATAAGTCAAACACAACATTATTTTTGTAGTTGGCTTTTTAAGTAGAAAAGATAAGAAATACAATTACCAAATGTAAATTTCACAGACGCACGGAGCAAACCTCATATGCTCAGAAGAAAGAGTTTTAAGGTAAAAGGTGGTAATCATCTTGTACTTAGTGCAAGTTAACATGGTAAAGAATAAGCAGATTAATATTTTAATTTTTTTTCCTCTGCTCTACTGAAGACGTCCATCATTCTATTTCTTGAGTGCTAAAAATAACGGAATCTAGTAACCATACAACTCAGTATAAACTGCGTAGCCTCATAGCACATATACACAAGCTTCCAACAACAAAATTATCCCATTCAGAATAAATGCTGGAGTATGCCTGATATATCTGAAGAATTTTAGATATTTCACAGAACAACAGTATAAAAAAACCCAGGCTGTATTTTTAAACAGTTACTCAAACAAAAACACGAAAAAGTATGTTAACCTTTTTCAAAGATTTGGGTTTTCTCTTCCTTAGAAAGAGCATTGACCTTCTTTTTCAGTTTTTCTGCTTCCAGTTTTGCTTGTTTCTCATAGTAGTCTTCCTCTGGACTCATTGACAAAGTCAATCTATGTGGATTATCCTGCAGAAATGTATCCCAAAACAAAGCATTATTAATTCTGAGGGTTACTTCCTCCTGTGTTGCCTCAGATTACTGTTTCATCAAAAATAGATGAGAACAGCCCATAGATTATTTGGTTTACATATTATCAATAGTATCACAAACAGGTAATTTAAACTTTTCATTTAATGAAGAGCAGTCTGCTGCCAGGGAGGAGACAAGAGATAGCTTACCACATGAACAAGCATGAACAACTTTCTGTGAAATTTTAGTATGGAGTCAGTAGTTGTTTAATTAAATCAAAGTTAAACAACTGCATACAACGCTACAGAGTGGTATGCCAGAAATTGTATCTGGAGAATGTTCTAAGACGAGGAATCTAGTTAATTGCAGGAGGATTTCATTAAACATCTCATTCAACCTGTCCAAGCTTGAGTGTACAGAGATCCAAATGATGTAAAATGTGCATGCCTTATCCTGCTCAAAAATGCTTCACAGTCTTGCTGCCAGAGAACTCCATGCCTTATGCAAGTGTCACAACTGCTGTTGAATTTCTTTGTTTATACTGCACTGTGGAATTTTCATAAAAAAATTACTAAAGTGGCTTCCATTTTATATAAAGATGGGAGGCTACTCAAAAGACAGTGACCTCAAAAAAGCCCATTTCAAAGTAGGAGTCAAACAGCAACATCTGTCACTGAGACACACTGCTGACAGTTCGGGACAATGTAATCGGATTCCCTGTTTTATGAGCTTATCTCCCCTGTGGTTGCATGGAAAGACTAAGGACACATGACTGACTACAGAGTTAAAGAGTGCAATGCAAAATTAACCAAGCACAGTTGAAAGGACAGGATGAACAGCATTCTCTCCCCTGCTTCCAGCCTTCCTGCTTTATTAACCTTCAGGCACAATGCACAACATAAGGTGCATCACCTTCTGATACCAAAACAATCCCCGTTATTTCCTACTGAGCAGTGTTTGTATTTCAGATCTCTCAGCAGAACTGAACAGTAAAGGACATTCTCAAAGATATTGTGCCTATATTTCTTACTACAAATGCCAAAAACTTAACAGCTCCCTACTACTTCCAGACAGTAATAATGCCTTTAGGAAGACAGAAGCCACTGTTCCCTGTAACCTTTGAGTCCATGCAAACAAGCATTTACTCACTAGTAAATCAGACTGGGAGTTACATATAATAGATGTGTCCTTCAAAACAACTTGACCAATTTAGCAAAACAACATAAAAACAAAACCACCACCAAAACAAAACAAAAATAACAAAAGACACTTCAGCACTGCTGTCACTGGATTTTTTTGTTCTGGCATTAGCTAATGTAACGGGCTTCAAACTATTCGATGTCATAATGCCTTTGCTGTTCTTAAAACTGCAAGCACTCTAGTAGAAAATACACAGAAGTAAACAAGAAAAAGAGCAGAAAGCAATTAGTGCTGACAGCAAAATTCAGACAGTAGTTCAAGGAATATGAAGAGCACTAGAACAATCTTACTTAAATAGTCAGTCTTTTCAAGGAAGAAGAGAAAGTCCTTTCTATGCCAATTCTAAGGAACACAACTAGGTCCATAATTCTCTGCCCACGGCTTTACTTCCCATGTGCCATTCTGTAGCATCAGGCATCATAGTTTAGTTAAACATTAGTATTTTATCAATGTTCTAATACGTGCATTTCCAAGTATACAATTGGCCAATTTTTCCAGTTTTAAAAAGTTTTCACTTCTATCATTTAAAATTCACATACTTCATTCAAAAGCGCTGCTGTTCATCTACGTCTAAGAACAGACAGTATGAAACTCAGCATCCTTCAGCTTAAATACAAAATTGTGATTCAAAAATACTGCAGTTATTTTTCTGAACACGTTCCTACCTTAAAATACTTCTTAACTTTTTCCTGAAGAAATGTCGGATTTTCTTTAAGGCATTGCCTGAACTGAGAGACTTTATCTGCAATCTTCAAAAGCTCCACTGGATCCCCATCCTGATTCCAGCAGGAAGCTATATACTGCATGGGAAAGGATAATAAACAAGCAGGACAATCCATATGCATTTCCGTAACTGGCAGCAACTGTGTTCCAAAACTACATTCTTATCTATATCTGAATAATAGTTATGTAATAAATGATGAATTCTTTCAATAGATTGAGTAGGGGGGTAAAGCTGAAATACTTATTCAATAAATACTTATTCAAACTAAAGAACTGCACCATCATTATCATCTGTCTCTTGTCCCCTCCATTCCTTCCTCTGATTTTACCATACCAAACAACTTTTTTTCATCTTTTTGCATAGGTGTTTATGTCTGTATTCTGGAAATTTATGGCAATATTCTTTCCTCTCTCCCTCTTAAATATATTTTTCAGCCCAAGAAAGAAAGAAAAGGGGAACAGAATGTGGACACAAAACACTTCATGAATATTACAGTCTCCTCATTTACCCCATCAGCCAGATAAAGTGATTTATTCACTAGCAGAGTTCCCCAAGGCTCGATTCTAGAGCATCCTGGATGCAAGAGCTGAATGCATCCTTTACAGGTTTGCAAGTTGTTAATAAACTGAGAGGTACTGCCGACTCTCTGAAGAGACGGGGCTTTGCAGGGGGATCTAGACAGACACTGGGCAATCAGCAACAGTCTGAAGTTCAACATGGGAAGCATCAGGTGCTGCACCTGGGATGGAGTAATGCCAGACACAGACTGTGAGGCAAGTAGCTGGAGAGCAGCCCTACACAAAGGTGCTGCTGACAGCAGGCTCAGCATGAGACAGCAGCACGCTCTGGCAGCCAAGAGGGCATACTGCATTTTGGGGTGCATTAAACATTGCATAGCCAGCCAGTCAAAAGAGGTGACTCTCCTGCTACACATAGCATTAGCATGGCCTCAGATATTGTGTACAGTTCAGGTCACCATAATATACAAAGGATGCTAGGGTACTTGAATATGTCCAGGGCAACAAAATTAGTAAAAGGGCTGGAAGGTCTCCCTTCCTCAGAGGAAGCTGTGGACACTTAGTTTATCTAGCCTGGAAAAAAGGAGGCCAAGAGGTGACCTCATGGCTCTGCAACTTCCTGAGGAGGGGAAGCAGAGAGGGAGGCGCTGATCTCTTCTCCTCAGCAACCTGATTCTCCATAAGTTCTCCGCACAGAACCTGAGAACAAAAGGGTACCTGGAGACTGTTTGATTATTTATAACTGTTGCACAGATAAAAAAATAAGCAAGCTGGAACAGGCCACCATTTTAGAACACAATTTGCACAGTTTTAATCGCTTTAGAAACAAATGGAAACCTACAGACTAAAAGGAAAAGCTACCAGTTGGTTACTGAATTCTCCTATTTATGTTTTAAATAAATCACAGAGGAAAGCCCTTCAAATGGTAGAGTTAGCAATTATATTAAATTACAGTGGCACAACCCTACATTTCAAAGAAAAATACAGTCCTTCGATTTGGTTTCTACACATATGTAGGCAACTGGCCAAAATGTACCATGAGTCAGCATGACATTCCCCTCTTACAAAAGTAATCAGTCCTACTGCAATCAAAGCTATTCAGGCAAAGACAACAGGCTCACTGCCTGATTAATTCATACAGTGTAGAGGCTAGCAATAGCTTGAAGACTACTGAAAATAACAAAGAGATGTGTATGAAGTGACAAAGCAAAAGCCATAAAGCAAAGTTTTAGATAGCAAGAGCCTACAAAATTACCCCCTATTTTATAAAGATGCATCATGCGGATTTCTTACCTATTTCTAAAAAAAATAACAAAACCACACAACCCACCCCACACAAGCACATGCACAGACTTACCGATGTCAGGGCAAGTCCAAAACTTGTAGACTGATGCTTCAGCTGGATTTCAATTTTGTGAAGTAGAGCTTCAATCCTATCTTCCTCAAATCCTTTCCTTTGGGAAGGGGAGAATAGAGAAGGAAATCATATCCATTAGCACTAATCACTCTAAGTGAAATTATGAAAATGAGTTATAGCATTAATAAAGGAAGCATTACAACATGATGTCTTCCACACTGAATTAAAATTGATAAGAAAATCTTATCAGGCTGTGTCATTTAGTGAAACAGCACTAATATCATTAAACTCCCAAAGGTTATGCTGAAGAATATGTTACAGTAGAGGAAGCAACAGGTAAGAGTTTTAAGGATAATGAGCAGTATAACCACTTCTTCAGTACATTTTTTTGAAACATAATTAAAATTTCAAGGCGTAATAGTATATACTCCTGTATTATTATCATACGCCTATGTTATTATTAATATCTAATTGTAGAAGACTGTAGGAGAGAACAGTATTCTCAAAGATTTAACATTACTCACGCAATAACTTCATCAACTGTTCTAACAATAATCTGTTTCACAGTATCAATGTCTCTCTCAGCGATACCCTGTAGACCGACACTGAAATAGGCTTCTCTTGTTGAGCCATTAAACCTAGAATAAAATATATTTAACTCAGTGACAAGTACTAGAAGTTAAGCATTAAACCTGCCAGCAAAGGCAGGAGGGGAAAAACATCCATCATTTTCACACACACACACAAAGGATATTAAACACTAGACAGAAAGAAAAGAAATACTGAAGACACAAGAAATTTAACTTAAAAGTACTTTTTGTTCTGTTCAAGTAGTAGCAGCACATTGTTAAGAAATCATATGGCTTATGCTATTAGCAAAAGAAAAACAGTTATAGAAGAAAAGTCTTTTCTGTTCATCTTTCAGTTCATCAGTAAGTACTTCCAAGTAATAAGATCTCTTAAGTGAAAATTTCAGCTGCCTGTAAAGCTAAAGACATATTTTATACTTAAGCGACTGGAACAGTACTTTTAAATTAATACATTTAAAGAAGCATTTGTAGAGTAAGTAGAGAAGGTGTTTTGTTGTTGTTGCAATTATTTTCAGTAATACCAAAAAAAATCAAAACCCACAAAAACAAAACAAACAAAAAAGAGAATTTTGCCCAAACTGTCAGACGTAGTCAACCATAAGAACTCTGATCTGGAGAGATAAACTGATATTTGCAGAATAATGTAGTATCTAGCAGTTTGGATCAAAAACAACAAACAAAAAGCAATTAAGAGTTCATCAAATCCAAAAATCCACTGTTCCACGTCTGAAAAATGCAGAAGAGTTTCACTGGCAGACTTAGATGTCAAATTCAGGAATACCAATCTCTGGACTCATCAGCACAGTCACTAATGCAAAATAAAGACTGCATGGTTCAAGACCGGATTAATATATTCAACGAATAAAAGACTTAGCTGACAAAACATACAACAACTGAATCACTCAAAACTGATATCATGCCTTGTGGCACCAACATATCTGAACAGCACTGGCACTCATGACATAAGACTGTCATGAATGAGCAAACCCAAAAGAGAATTTCAAGCCAAGTAGATTACCCCAAGGCATTACAATCATGCTAGATTATAATGTTTAGGTTTCCCACTCAAATATCTGAAACAGTCAGTGGAAACAAAGCATGATTTTTGTCATCTTCAAGTCTCAAAATCAGTCATATTCTCATGCCCAGGAAGTGTTTCTTTCTGCTGACAATTATTTAGGTTAAGAGAATCTATCCATCTGTAGTCTGCAACAAAGACATAGCTCAGCAATTGCGACATTTTGAAGAAACAAATGCTGGCAGACATAGCTTTTCATATTGTGGCAACGACAAACTCATGGCATCTAATTGCATAAAAACACATTTGTGCCAAACCTTCCTAGTACCAAAAAAAAAATCAAAAAAAACAAAGGTAACAGTGCACAGGAAAAGCAAACTCTCATTTTTTACATTTTTCTGAATGTAACACAAAAGATGAAAACTCCAAGTAAGAACATGGTATCAATGCACTGATTTATCTACACGTTTCTCTTGCTGATAAATATTAAACAGTACAACTTTGTTTAAACTAACACAGCTTCTATTGAATTATTTTGACAAGCTAAAAATTACACTTGACAATTCTTTATCATGAGAAACCCTTAAGATTCTTCTGGTATGGCATAAGTTGTCTGTATGAGAGATGACTTTTTATAACTTGATATTGGTTTATAACTTTCCTAATATTGCTTACAGTGACAAGACTTAAATTGTATCACTTACCCAACATCAGGAGAAAAATCTGTACCAACTCCAGACTCAATTAGGGCTTTGTAAAAAGGAGAATTTGGTCCATCAACCAACAGTGAAGACAAGAGGCTTAGCGTGAAAGTTTCAAAAGTGTCTGTAATGCTGAAGAAAAATTATTAGTTCTTAAAATTCATCAGGCTATGAGTAAGTAACACTAAACATCACTGAGCTCATTTCAGAAAATTTACTTCTACAAAAACACATAGGGGATGCAAGGGAGAAATAATTGTGACTTATGAACACCACATCAAAACTCAGGAAATTAAGAGATCCAGGTTTTTCATTCATTGTAACCAGCAGCTCTAAAAGCTCTGCAAGTTCAATTAGAACACAACAACAGATGAAGTCAGCAGTTGGGTCAAACAGAAAAACTCGTAAATGGAAGGCAATTGAAATACAAGAAGTCAGTATTCCCAAAGCCTAACCCACTGAACAGGTCTGTAAGATAATGGCTGATTTTCCTCATCTCTACCTGCTAAAGAAAAGGACAACAAACTTAGCACTTTCATTTACTAAAGGAGGATTTGTCTAGTTTTCCCACCATAGAGTTGATTAAGAATTTCTTTTTGATAGACTTACTCTGTCAACAAGTAGCTGACACTGACAGTTGTCTGCTTGGAAGGATCAGCAGCAAATGAGTCTAAGCCACATGTTATATGGTGTTCTTGCTGTAAAGTATAAAAAAATACATCTGATACAGACTAAACTCAGAGTACAGTTACAAATAAAAAAGTTTATATCTTCACATCATCCTCCTTTCAAAGATCTAAAATAATCTTGCAGATACTTACTCATGAGTAAGTACACAAACACAAGATATTTACTCAGTATATCTTGGAAAACTAAGAGTGGTACCTCCACTTTTGACAAGTGGAGAAATATTGAAGAGGATCATGAAAATCTGGGCATAATTAACATTCTAAGCTTGGTTTCAAACCAAAGCTTAAGCTTCTGGACAAACTAGGAAAGAAAAGAATTTAAGTAGAAAAAATTATTCCCATACCAACATTTGAAAGCTTAGGTAACATTAAGGGTACATTTCCTGATACTAAGTATCAATCTCAGTATCCCTAGTCCTAGATGCTTTACATTAATAAACTGCTACCCTGTTATCCTCAAGTTTCTGCAATTCCATCATTGGATGTGCATTTTAGTCACCCTTTTTTTTTTCCCTTTTTTTTTTTTTTTTTTTTAACTTAATACTTACAGGCTTTTCCCATAGTTTCTGTTTTGGGATGTCAGTCTTTGACTCAATTCTATCAAATTTTACCAATGCTTCCTCATGAATTTGTTTCAAATGTTGCTCCAGTGGAAAATTACCATAAGTGAAGAACCTGCATTTCAAATGAAAGTTTAGAATTAAGCATCAGACTTTACATGAAATTTGTAGTAACAGTTGGAATTCAGAATACCAAAAGAAATCCATGTAATTTCCAGACCTGCCACAGTTTGCCACATACATAAAACCCACAGATCTGCTGGCAAAATTCCACAGCACTTCTCGGCTTTTTTTATTCTTTGGAGCCCACAAAAACTTGAGTTCAGTTAGTTGCAGTATTATGTAATATACAAGAAAAAAAATATTAGCAATTGGAACCAGAATCACAGTGCTTTAATGTTTCAGAAGACAAAACTCTTATTGTTCTCACACATAATATAAATACGGTTATAAATTTCTCAAATGATTCGAAAAACATGGCTTGGTTCTGCAGGTCAGTCTACCAAAGAATACTGCCAGACCTACAAGAAACATTGCAAATTTCCACTGGATTAAATCAGAGCATGGGGTTATGTCTCAGATAGATGTTAATCCTTGATTAAAATCGAAACTCAGGTACAAATTAGCATTTGGGATGATGAGAAAAACAAAGGATGGTAAATTCATAATCATGTCACAAGCTGATGTTCTGTAAGTGAATTAATCAGACTAAGACTGACCACAGGATTGGTACAGAAGAAAGAATACTACAGATTTCCCTCCATATCACCCTCATACATTCAAGTTGATGCTTAGCTTAATGACCTTATCAGTTCCAACAGAATTAGTGTCTAACTCAAACAGATATCCATTATTTAGAACGTAATACAGTAACGTGATTCAGGAGGAAATGAACAGACATAGACTTGTAATTTCTTTTTAAACTTTTAATCTGAGTTGACTTGAGTCTGTGGGTTTCTGTAGCCCTTCAACTGTGCTACCCGTACCGTTACTCTCTAAGCTGCCGCCAAGTACTCACAGTATGTTCCATCTTCCCCCAGCCCATATAAGTTCATGGACTCAAGCAAGCACACATACTCCAGAAAATGTCCAAGCCTCTCTTTTAGAAGACCCTGCCTCCAATTCACCCTTCACCTTTCCCTAAAGCAAATTCCTTGTTTTGATGCTGTGCTAAGTGCTGGAGGGTATAGGATATCTATAGTTATCCAAGTTGCTGATCATGCGTATGGAAATATTGTACAGCTGGCCTTCCCTCAGAAAACCACAAACACAGCACTAACTCACTACATAACCTAGTAAATTAGCCACAAATTTCAGATACCTGGAATTGCTCGGATGATAATGTGAGGCATGGAACTGTTTAAGCTGCTCCCATGTAAGGTCAGGAATACTTAATGGATGTCCACCAGATACTACACTGTAAGTGTGATCAGGAAGGAGTTTATTCTGCAGGTGCTGTGCAAATACCCTCTCGTTATCTGTCTTAAGAGAAAAACATCACATTTTATTAAAAATCATCAAAACATTTTAAAAACAAAAGGTGGAAAATAATAAGATCTGAGTTCTAACTTATACAACTCCTTACATAAACATTTTTTTCTACAGCCCCATATACTTTGATAAAATTAGCTATATTATCGTGTCAACATAAAAAGTTCTACAATAAAATACATTAACAAGGTGCTCTTTTATATGTAAACAAACTTTCAACAGGCTAACTTCGAGAATAAAAGTTTAACAGTTTACTGACTTTACTGAAAAAAAAGCAGAAAGCCACAAAACTTACAAATGCGCCTTTCATTTCGTTAAAAACAACTCCTTTGAAGACAAGAGGTGTCTGAGGATCAGTTGGCTTTTCGTGTTCTAATCTCCAACCTTCTTGCCTGAAAAAAAATTAGTAACAGGAAGTGTTGCTTGGGAGTTCGAGAGTTTTGTTTGTTTGCTTTTGTATTTCTGTTTTAAAAGCTTTTTTTAGATTGAAAGTTTGCTTTTCATCTCAACTTGTACACATCTTACCAGAAATCTAGTTGCCGCAAACACGGAAAGAAAGCTGCATCCAAATACACTGACAGGAGATTCTGGAAATCCTTGGGATTTTGTGTTGAAAATGGATACAGTGTGTAATCACTAGCTGCATACAAATAAACAGGAATCAGAATGTTAGAAAGTCTGAGATGCATTTTGCTCTCATTTATAGCTAATCTCTCATCAAAATAAATAATCGGTAGAGAAACTTATTAACTGACTAACTATTAACACTGCAATTATTTATGAAGAGAACTGTGTTTGCCAAATATATAAATGATTGGCTTATTGTATTAATATGCAGCTCTACTGGGCCTCCGTAACTGCCATACAAATAAGATTATTTTATTGCCCTGCCTTGTTAGTTCTTTAATCCCTCATTCACAGTTTTTGAATCTCTCATTCGCAATTAATAATAATGGCTCTCCAAAGGGAAAATAAGAAGAACCTTATTCATTTTAACCAGTATTTATTTACTTTGAGCTCACCTGTGAACGCATTCATGAAAGTGGACAACGATCTGTTTAACATTTTAAAGAATGGATCTCTGCAAGGATACTTTTGAGAACCACATAACACAGTATGCTCGAGGATGTGTGGGACCCCAGTGCTGTCCATTGGAGTGGTTCGGAATTGTAAACTGTAAGGCAGACAGCACAGAGAGAAACAGTTTTATTTGTGATGAGAAGCCTAGATTTATGGGAACATTATTACTGTCTAGTAATTAACAAGGTATACAGCAGGATATAGTTATTGAATTTTCAAGAAAGACTATGAGTTGAGTACTCAGCCACCTCTGCTAGAAGGGGTACCACTTCTGCCCTCCTACTTCTAGTGGCCGCGCAGAATTTTTCAGCACATAACTAAACGCTAGAACCACAGGCGGCTCAGCAGACAATCTATGTAACTAGAGCTATTGATAATACTACAACAGTTGCCAATATCAACAGTTACATTTATATTCTACTTGGAAATACAATCTTTTTCTCCTTCTATTCAGTTTACTAGCTGAAAAACATTTGTGTTTTTACATATATATATGTGTGTGTATATATATACACATATATATAAAAATCCTTTAGCCAAAATGCTCAGAAAAAGTTTGTGGAAAGTTATGGTAAAAAGAAGTTTTATATCTTGCAACTATATGTTAGTTTATTAGAAAATCCAGTTTAAGACCCATGGTTGCAGAAGTTGGAAGTCATTGTGCAGCTGGAAATCGATTATCTAATCACTGTCATTGAAACTTGGTAGGACAAATCACAACTGAAGCACTGCAATTGATGACTATAAACTACTCAGAAGGGACAGATAAAGAGGCAGAGATATCTTTGAAAAACAGCAAGGAAAAACAGGTTTAAGAGCTTATGGGTGAAAATTAAGATCCTGAACCAACAAAGGAAACCTTGGTACTAGTGTTTACTACAGGCTGCCTGGATTAAGGGGAGGATGCTTATGAAATGTTCCTACTTCAAGTACAGGAAGCATCGTAATCATAGGTTCCGAGTATGTCGGGAAAACTTCAATCACCCTGATATCTCCTGGAAAAGCAACACAGCAAACTGTAAGTCACCTGGGAAATTCTTGGAGTGTGTTGAGGATGATTTCTTAATCCAGGTGACAGACAGCCCAACCATAGCAGCAGCATTACTGGACCTGTTGCTTACCAACACAGACGAATAAACTAAATGTAGAGGTCAAGAGGGGTGACAGTCTGGGCTGCAGTGATCAGGCCTGGCAAAATTCATGAACTAGAGGGATATGGGTCAGGTGAAGAGTAAAGTCACGATCATGAATCTTAAGAGAGCAAGTTTTCAGTTCTTTAAGGAATTAATGAATGGGATCACTTGGAAAACCATCCTCAGGGATAAAGGTGCACAAAAAAACTGGCAGCTCTTTAAGAAAATTTTTCTTGGAGCACAAGACCTCTTAACTGCAAGGTGTAGGAAATCAGGCAAGGAAGGCAGGAGGATCAGTGTGGCTGAGTAAGAACCTCCTGGTCATACCAAAGCGTAAGATGGAATAGACAGTAGAAGCAGTGACATACATCCCAGGTAGAAGATAGTAAGGGGAACACTAGGTCACAGCCTTAATCTGTGATTGAGCACCTGGTGAAGGGCAGTGGCTGCCTGAGGAGCACAGGCAAATTGTTTGCACCTGTGTCCCCCCAGGTGACTGGAAGGGGTGGACCCAGGGCGGAGCTGCCCCAGGCTCATTTAAGAGCCAGCAACCCAAGAAAGTGCATCTCTTGTGGGAGCTGGCTGCTCTTTGGAGATGTGTTGCTGCCTTGGTGGAGGAATGAATCACTGTTACGTGAGTACAAAACTTCTGTTATTCTTGCTTATGACTCTCAAAGACTTAACGTGGGGTTGCTAAAAATTTATCTGAAGCAATTGCATTGCTTTGTTTGCAAGACTAATATAGTAATGCTGCCCAAGGATGCAGGGGTGGGATATGGCAGGCTAAGGCATAGCTGGAGCTGAATTTGGTAATGGATGTTAAGAATAATATTGATCATGAATGGGAAGACTAAAGAAAATGCATCCCCCAAACACATAAGACAGAAGAACTACAGACAACCACCATGGAGAAGGGTGAGGTACTGTATCTTTTCTCCTCACTTTTCACTGGCAAGCACTCTTCTCACATCTTTTGAATGTTCCTGAACCTCAAGCCAGAGTACTGAGGAACAAAGCCCCTTCCATCATTACAGAAGATCAGCTTTGAGACCTGAACATCTGTGACTCTGGGACATGAGGAGCTGCATCCCAGAGTGCTGAGGGGAATTGGCTGATGTAGTTAAGCCACTCTCCATCATATCTGAGAAGTCAAGGCAGGCAGGCAACATCCACAGTGATCTACAGAAAGGGAACATTGCACTAATTTCTAAAATGACTAATAAGGAACACACCACAAACTACTGATCAATCTCACCTCAGTGTTTGGTAAGATCATGGAACGGATCCTCCTGGAAGTTGTATGGAAGCATATGGAAGACAAGGAGGTGATGAGAGAGAGCCAACAGGGTTCCACCAAGAAGCAGTTGTACCTAACTAATCTAATGGCCTTCTGTAATGGATTGACTGTACCAGTAGACAAGGGAAGCTTGCCCACTAGCTGCCTTCCAATAGGTACAAGGAGGTTATGATGGAGACTAGTTCTTTGCATAGTTGTACATGACAGAAGAAGTGACAAGTCATTGTTACTTAATTAAAATAAGGAAGGCTCCAACTTGGTATTAAAGAAAAAAATAATCCACATAGAGACAGGTAAGCACTGGAAAAAAGCTGTCCAGAGGGACTACAGAATCTTTGCCTTGGAAATGTTTTAAGGCCCACATGAATATCTGAGGAACTCCACTTGACTTAAATGTTGATCCTGTTCTGAGCAGCATGTTGAACAGCAGACTTCATGACATCTGTTACAATCTGAATAATTCGAAGTTCCATAAAGGGAATACTAGTCTTTGTCACAAAAATCCAGTTGTAAACTGAATTACAGTGCGTTATATCCCAGCATCAACCTCTGGTTTATGTGCTATACATACATTAACGTTTTACCTGAATAAATTATTGGAGTCCTCTCGAGCTACATGTAAATATCTGGCTCCTGTGCTGTCATGACTAAGCTTCACTGCAGTCAAGAACAGCTCAGGAACAGCTGTCACCTGTATTGGAAGAAGACATATTACAAAGTGACTGCCACAAGGTCAAATAAATTAAGGATAACATAGCAACGATCATTTTGCTGATCATTTGTTTTTATGTTGTAATAAACATTTACACATGTATAAATAGTAAATAAATTACAATCAGAGTACTGTATTCTTCTGGTATAGCTATTGAGACCAGGACAATCTGTCCACAAATCTAAAGAGAAGGCATGTATCAGTGGTCAGGACAACAAAAGAAAAATGAAGGAACTCAATTCTGCTACTTAGTTCCATTGCTACCAATGGCTGTTGCAGATCACCTTCACTCTCTACTGCTTTTTTTCTTTAAAAAAAAAAAAAAAAATCCCCACAATATTTGTATCACAAGTTCTTAAAGTAATAAAAGCAGCTCTGAGGATAAAATATTACTTAAATATAAAGGACATAATGCAGTGCCAATTAACTGCCTAAACTTTTAGAAAACCACACTGAATGCTCAGCATTAGCATTTCAGGCTGTCCAAAGAAGCTGTAGAAGCCCCATCCCTGGAGGCATTCAAAGCCAGGATGGATGGGGCTCTGGGCAGCCTGACCAGGTGGGTGGCACCCAGCCCATGGCAGGGGCTTGGAACTACATAGTCTTTAAGGCCCCTTCCAAGCCATTCTAGGATCTGTAACAGGAACGCATACTCCCCCAGTGCACTATTAACTCTGGAATAGTAAATCTGCTACAGGAACAAGCGTTAATGTTACCTAGAAAATTTAGTCACAGAAGGATAAAAGCAATAACTGCATTTTTAGCGGATCATTCACAGAATCTATGCAAATATGCACAGGCTCTTGTCCTATCTTTGACATCTTCCCATCAAGGGAAAACATTATCTGCACATGCACACAAGCAATAAAGCAAGAGGCAATGCCCACCTGATCTACTGTGAAGCCATGGATGTGTTCTCCGACCCTGTATCGCAGTGCTCTTTCGTTTGCAGAAACGCTCCTCCACCTCCATGACTTCTGATTCAAAGGCCTAAAATAACACTTCTCTTTAGGGCAAACACGATCTCAGGAGCAGAGCCACAACCGGGAACAAAGGGGGGAGCCAAGCGGTGCTGACGGAAACGCTCCCGCCCGGGGCCTGCCGCGCCGCGGGCGCTGGGGGCCTGCCCGGGCCCTGCGTCCTTGCTAGGGGAGCGGTACGGCGCCCCCAGCCCCTGGACCCAGCTCTCAGCCGAGCACCCGAGCCGCGGGGCCCGCCCAGGCCCGGGGACACCAGGGGCAGGGAAAGCCGGGCCGCCTCCCCCGCGGGCAGCGGGCGGTGCGCTGAGCTGAGGCGGCGGGCAGCCCCTGGGGACGGGAGGAAAGCACCGCAGGGTCCCCCGCCCGCTTCCTGCTTCATCCCCATCCTCACCGGCCGCGGCCCAGCAGCCCCGCAGCTGCCCGGTAGCGGCTCCACATGGCTCGGCAGCCCGGCAGCAGGCCGGGTCACGACGGGCCGCGCAGCGGGACCGGCGCAGGCGCCGCGCCCCCGCCCGCATTGGAGGCGGCGGGAGGCTCCGCCCGCCGTGGTGGCCCCGCGCTGCCGGGCCTTGGGGGTGGCCGGAGTGCGCGGAGCGTCGGGTTTGTGCGCGGGGGTGGCTGTGGGCTGGCGGCTGTTGGGAGGCAGCAGCCGCGGGCCTGCAGATTTTTCACCAGTATTTGGTTCCGAGGAGAGCGGTTAGCTCTGCACTCAGCCATCGGCTGCGGTGGGGAAACGCAGCCCTAAAGGATGTGACTGTTCGGGGAGGATTGACCTTGGGGAAAAACGAACAAACAAACAAACAAACAGACTCTCTTGGCAATGTCTTTCCATGTGCAGGAATTTCTCAGGAAAATCAAACCACAACCAGACAGATAAATGTGTTTCAAGAATTGCGTCTCTCCTTGCTTGTGTTTTACTGATATGCAATGGCTTTGTGAGGAGATTGAACAATGCAAACAGCAACAGGCCGGAAACTAAAGCAGGCTTTAGTCTTGCAAGTGTAGCTGTGAGTGTGGAGCATTTGTCTCCCAACTGGGCAGTCCCTGCAGGAGTGGTGCATGTTAGATAAGGAGCAAGCAGAGGTGCCCTCCGGCCAGGGTCCTGGGCGGGACCTCAGTGGAGCTTTGTGAGACAGCGTTACACCCACCAGTAAAGTGCTGGTGTGTTGCATGTCCGTGCCTAGGTTTTTATTCCTTCCGTTTTGCACACTAATATGGTTTGTAGATCATACTTTAATTATCAGTTTCATACCTCACTTCCATGAGATTTTCAAGGAAGTCAGGATCTGTTATATTTGGTTACCAAATTACCAAGCCCAGGCATCAGGTTGTTTATTTGGACTTCAGAGGCTTGATTCTGAAGGAGTGTAGGTGGGATTTTAAACAAATCCAGTGTGAGCAGCAGGTGCTTGGCATGTTCCAAACTGCTCAGCTTCGCATCTTCAGCTACAATGTTGACTGAAAAAAGAGGAATTTCAAGCACCCTGGGAATTATCTCTGTCATCTCCAACCTTCTCCTCCTCTTCGCTGTCTGCCTCCTGCTGCTCAGTCTCGCTGCAGGTTTCAGCATCCTCCCGTGACTCTGGGTGCCCATCTCCACTCTGCCCCTGGTGCTGGTTGTGCTGCCTTGATGCACACCGTCCATCTCCCTCCTAGCTATGTGGCTTCTGGTTTCTCATTTCCTGTTTTTCTCATTTGTGCTTTCAATGTATATTTCTCATTTCATTAATTTTTGAATTAAGTAACAAAGCTAATAACTTGCTCTACTTAAAGTTTGGATGTTGTTCATTAACCTATATAACCTGTCATCTATCTTAATTACATTTCTTTCTCGTTCGTTATTAACCCAGTGAAAAGATCCTGTAAGACTCTTGTAAGGCTTTGGAGCTCTGAATGGAATTTGTTTGCTGCCTATGTTCTTTATACCTGATTTACTCTCTGCCTTTTACCATTTAACCTCCTTTGCATCTTCTTTTTTCTTTGACCTTTTTTCTTCTGTATTTTGTTTCAGATTGGTCATGCCAGTTTGATAGGAGCTGCTTTCAGTATGTTTCTAGGAGTTAACACCATGAATAAACAGTACTGCTGTGAACTTACATACTTTTTCAAGCTAAAAGCAAACGACATAAATACATAATGAAATATATTCTCAAAAGAATAAATATATGGAAAGAAGTACTTCTGTTTTTCACACAGAGTGAGTTTACACTGCATGCTGCAATTTTCAAATATTTCTAAATATTTTCATATATTTATAGTTTATTTTCTTACGGTCACAACAAAGTTAACTTGCAGCAATTTTTAGTATAAAAGACTTTTTTTTTCTTTTTCTGTTGACTATTCGGTTCCTAAGTTTTACTAAGTTTCCTAATTTGACCATGACTGTCTCTTTTTACAGATTTCTTGTCATCAATATTGAGTTTGCTTTATGGTTTATAACATTCATCTTAATGGTGCATCAGGTTGGCATTCTGCTGCAAATATTTATTTATAGTTGATGTTTATATTGGAAGGATGATTTACTGGCTGTCTGTTTTCATTTCGCTGACATAGCATTTGACAAGCAACCTTTCACAAACTTAACCAATATGATTGGGCAGAATTTCAAAATCTATCAAACATCATTCCTAAACTTAAATTTAATCACAAAATGGAAATCTTTTATAGTACCCCTTAGAAAACTTTTAAAATATTTTTCTTCCTTCTGCTGTTGTCTATGATGTAGTTTGTACATGACATCATTTTCTTTGGGAAATTGAACAGAAATTGTTGTATTTTTTTTTTCATTTTCCCACTGTTTAATATTACTACTGCATTGTCCTGTATGAATAGGACATTATATTATTTGTGGGTGTACAGGCACAGATGTGTATGTACATATTTAACTTCAGAAACATGACATTTGCATCTTAAGAATTCTTAATTTGAAAAATCTCACTGCTGTGTAACAGCATAACAGATACAAATTGTCTTGCCTTAAAACAGTTTGAATTACCATGAGCAGATTTTGCTTTCAGTTATTTAGTAGCAAATTCTAACTGCAGTTACATCAAAGAGCTTTTTAATCGGTGGAAACGAGGTGGCAATTTCATTCTTGGTGTTTGACTTGAGGGATGCTTTTACTTAGTCTTATTTTCCTTCAAAAGATTTTGTTTTCAATTACAAGTTTACCTAAATTAAATACCTGCACTAAAGATTCCCGTGCCTCTAGTAACTCTTTATTTCAAAAGACTGTTCAGGAATGAAAATGCTAATTTATGATTAACTAAGAAGTTTCATTCTGTATTCTCTGGAGCAGAGTTTCATCTGTTTTGCTTAAGTGTATCTTTTCTTACATTTATGGACAATAATGCCCACATTTTACCAAGTTAAAATCTCTGAAAGATGGTGCCTGTTCCAACTGGACAGTAGATTCTTGTTCCAACTGGATAAATGTATTTTCGGAAGTCCTGTACCATGCTTGGATCTAAAAATTCCTGTCTCCGTGGAGTGTAGACTGCATCTACACTTTTCTTCCAGAGTTTTCTCAGGACTACAGTTAATACAAATGATTTTCCCTCTGACTGCTTGTTGTGGCAGGCTGCTGAGCATTACACAGCTGCTTGCTCACTCCCCCACAGTGGTATGAGGGAAAGAATCAAAAGAGGTAAAAGTATGAGAAGTCTTGAGTTGAGATAAGAAGAGTTTACAAAGAAAGAAGGAAAGAAAGTGAAAAAAAAAATAAAGAAGGAAAGAGAAATAAAGGAAGAAGGGATGAAAAAGAAAGATAAAGGTTGAGAGAGCAAGAAAGATTGGGAGAGAAAGAGAAGGACAAAGAAGGAATGTTTGAGAAAAAAAGATGGACAAAGAGAGAAAGAAAATAATACAAACCAAGTGACGAACAACCCAATTTCTCACAACTCAATGCCCAGCGATGGCAGCCCTCCACGCCAACTCCCTGCAGTGTTACGCTGAGCATGACATCCAATGTTATGGGATATCCCTCTGGCTGTTTTTGATCAGCTGTCATCATTTTGTCCCTTCCCAGCTTCTTATGCACCCCTAGCCTCCATGCTGGCAGGGTGACATGAGAAGCTGAAAAGTCCTTGACAAAGTAGTTCAGCAACAACTAAAACATCGGTGTGGTATCCACGTTATTTTCATCCCAAGTCCAAAACACAGCACCTTATCAGCTACTGTGAAGAAAATCAACTCTTTCCCAACCAAAACCAAGACACTGCTTTACATTGCCAGGGAAGAGACTGGTGATATTCTGCATAGTCATTTACTGTCTGTTGTCTTTAGTAGCATAAAACTACTAGGTCAGAGAAAGTTAGAGTTAAAAAAAAAAAAAAAGAAATCTCAAGGTCTACTGAAAGATAGAAATTTAAAAGAGAGATGGTTGGTATGTCAGAAGTTGTGCTTTGTCAGTGGAGAGAATAATGAAGAGACTATCTGCCTGTCAACCCTCTTTTGAAGGCCGTGCATAAAGACTCTGTGAAGGGAACTCATGACAACTGTGTGGTCCCCCATAAGCTGAAAAGAATAAACTTCAGCATCCCAGATGCACTGGTTCCCTTCATACACCAGCCATCATATTTTTGAGAAAGGATCCGGTGAGCGTAGGTCTTTGAGAGGACAGGAATATGAGTGCAGCTTCAGCTTTATCTTGAACATCACTGCACCCTTTGCTTGTGTATCAATTTCCTTTGCAAAATTATTCATGTTCCTATTTTTGAGAGTATTCACTTCAATCAAACAATTAATTAATTAAGCTAGCACCACAGGTATCAGCCAATATTCAGCAATATGCAAAAATCAGTATTTCACAAAGCTGTTTAGAGAGAGAAATTTGACAGGCCTCAGTGTGCCTCCTAATTTAATCTGCCTGTATTTCCTTCTGGACAAGATTTCAAGTGAGTGACAGAAGGAGACAGAAGTTGATGTGCTGCTTCTGCTGTTTTTTACTTCTTTCCTACCTTCACAAATGCCTGTTTAGCCTGAAGCTAAGACTCAAGGGTACCCAAAGGTTGTCAGCCTGTTAGCGGGAAGCCTGTCAGAGCCAGGTGGAAGATTATTAAATGTGTGTATTGTGCTGTGAAAGAGAAGTAGATGTTCACGACAAAGACTTTACTAAATGAAAGGGAATGAAAATCACCTATAGTGTTCATTGTGATGATTTTTGTACGCTTTTTCTCAAAGACATTCTACAAGGTGGAAATATGCTCTGCAGTGGGCTGTGGGACCTCATGCAGGATTGTTCTGGAGCTTGCAGAGCCTTCTTTGGATTATATTATTAAAGTTGAGGATAGCTCTCACTGCTTCAGTGCTAACAACAGGTTTTGTTTCCAACCAATGATGTGACAGAAGGAAAAGAGGGAAGTCTTGTGTCTTGCTAAAATCCTGGAGTAATTTCATACTGTAACTACACCAGAATACCTGGCGACAATCAAGATGAAATCCTTGCTTGATAGTTTGCACTTGTATTGATTTCACTACCTTCCTTTGCATCTTTTCCTGCATTCTTTCTTAGAAGATTTAAATATTTGCTTTCCCTGCTAAGAAATATTGTGACGGTAAAGAATTCAGGTAGAGGACGGAGATAGAAAGGTAGAGGGAAACTAGGAGTTGTGTCAAGGTTGACAAAAAATGTGTTTCTGTAACATTATGCGTATACGTAAGTGAGGGAAACTAGAGTCACATGAATATTATTTGTAGGATAAAGGATATTGCAAAGGATTATCATTAACTGAAAAACTTTGTTATAGAAAGTGACAAATGCAGGAGTTGAAAGTTGGTCAACACCTCAGCGTCTCAGAGAAAACTCAGGTTTAAGGAGAAATGCATGCACATGTTGCTATCTGCTGCCTCCAAATTGAAATTTAGTGCTATTTCCAAATTTTGCAAGAGGTGCTTGTTAACAATATGGCTGAAGGATTATGAATCTGAGGGATAACAAAGAAAAATAATGAATTAGCAAAGTGACAGCATTTTATTCCATTGAGTATGGCTTAAAAACTTATAACTTACAGGACTTTTTTCTAAGGGCATTTCTATTTGGAAGGACCTTCCTTTGCTGTTTGCGTATAAAACACAGAAATATTCAGCTGTATGCCTAGTGTAGTTTTATCAGTCTTTTCATTCATCCCTTTATGAACAGTTTAGAATAAATTCACTTTAACCATTAGTAATGCCACTTGCTGTATGAAGATAGCAGTAACATAGGTAATCATGAATTGCATCAGAGTCCATCTTTACCGGAGGAAAGACAAAAACCTCCCCACTAATAAATTCCAGTATTGTCTACTTAGACCCATTCAAAAACTATAATCCACAACAACAAGTAGAAGACTGCCATCTGCTCCATTCTTGATATTTACTATGGAGAAGCCGCATTTTATGAATTTCCTTTTAGCTCTAGTTGGGCTTTATTTCATTTTTTAACTTCTTTCTTGCACCAGAGTCAGACAAGCCAGAACGAAGATTAATGCTGTGCAGATCTTGTCTAACAAAGTACCTCAATCCTGCTCCTGTCACCATGCTGACAGATAGCCTTTATTAAGACTTTAACAGTGCAGATACACATATAGCAGACATACAGGCCAAAGTACTCGCCTACACAAAGGAGTTATGGAGTTTATGCAGCATTGAAAATTTAATTCAAGGCAGCTATCTGCCTGTGTTTGCAAAACTTTGCTAGATCCTGTGGAGCCGTAGTAATGGGAAAAAAAAAAAACAACTAGGAAAAAAAAATGTATGTCTTGGTTTGGGAAATTAAAACGTTTTGGGAAGAGATGGGATATAGTCCGTGTCAAAGCAGTTGGAAAACCACTCTGCATCTCTTTACATTTAGGCTGCCACACGCTGGAAGAAATTGTTTCTTGTTATCTCTTACCTTTCATTTTGGGAGGAGGAGGAAAGAAAGGTAAAAAATATGTAACTATCACATTTCTTGCATTTTTTTATATACTTAAGTGTTGGGTTAGTGGGGCATCTGTATGATGAAAAGCATCTTCTAATTACAAAGTCAGAAAAAGTTCTTAAGAGTTAAGGTCCGTACTTGGCCCTTGGTCTCTTCTGATCCCTATAAGTCCCTAAGGCATAGCTATGGGGAGAGGCCTTTTGGTTTAAATTACGTGAAATAGTGAGACAGCTGTATTGGGGTAGTGATTTTATAACATGAATCTGTGCTGCATACCACTCTGTGTGGGAGAAGGGCCTTGAAGAAGTCTGAGGGTACAAAGCCCCGTGAATACACTGGTGAGTTGTGTAAGGTGATAGCAGCCTAATCATCTTCAATTTCGGTCCATTTGCCTTTTGGAAGAGATCTGTGAGAAAACCATCTCCATAATCTCAGTCAAATGGTGTAGCTAGACTGTACTCCAAATGCTAGAGAAACAATTCTTGGCTAATCTTCAACTTTTCTTATTTGAATGCTGGGTTGAACACTTAGTGTACTTGGCTGGATGTATTCTGACAGGCTCAAATAGCAGTGATGGTAAGAATGCCATATTTGTATTTCTGGCTGCTTTAGCTATCAGAAGTTTGATATGTGAAGAGGCAGGTGTTTAGGCAAGTTGTTCTGTGAGAAAAATATATAAATAATTTTCATTTCTTGTTAGCTACATCCTCTACTTTGAAGTAAACCAATTCCCCATTATCTGTCCCCATATTGCAATGCTCTCAGGAGCATCTCATCTCTTCAATGATTTTTCATTGCCCGTGACAGCAGTTTAAAATCATATGCTGTAGTTGATTTGGAATGATGCATGGACAGATTGCTCAGAAAACTGAATATAAAATGGATGAGTTCTTCCTGCGTTTCCCTCATGTGAGCACTTAAGTTGTTCTGCTCATCTGTCTCTTTTAACAAAACACGGAATTTAATGTCCCTGAGACTTCTGTTCTCGCCAGGTTCTGTTGCAAGTAGTCGGTTGGTGGGGGAGAAGGGAGCTAAGTGACAGACAGGGAAGGCGTGAGCTGTAAGTCTTAACCGTATTAGAAAACCAAGATGAAAACAAATGTACAAATAATATAAAGTTAAAGTAATCCAAACATTCTCCAATTCACCGGCTGTTTTTTGAGAAAAGCAAAGCAGTGTTACATCTTAAGTGGTGCTTGGTTTTGATTTTTTGCTGGCTCTTAGACAGCTGTTTAAAATGCAACAAAAAATGCAGCTTGACTTACACTTCATTATTATAAACAAGTGCTAAGCAGAAACCATCTGTATCTTCCACTGTTAACGTCTACATCATGCTGCAGTTGGCCAACTCTTATAATCACATTCTAGACATGAGACACAAATGTAAGACTTGTTAAATATCTGTATTTTATGCGATCATTTTCTGGTTTAAAGTAAAACTTTAGAATGTGTGTCGTTGTTCTGAAGATTCAGAGTCAAAACACATCAGAAATGTTGATGATGCATATTTTTTCATTAGCTCAATAAGCTTTTTTTCAGTTAATCTTTTAAGTCTCATGGGCCAAAACTAAAATATCTTTTGACTTGCATATGGTATAGTCAATCACACTGAAGTAAATAGCATTTCATGAAGCAAACATCAGTGAAGTATTGCCCCATAGGTTTTGATGTTTATGGTGCTTTATCTTTAACTGCAGCTGCACTGATAGCCATCTGGAAAGGGAGGTGCACAAGTACCCTTACCACCACTGTACTTAGAAAGGCAGAGAAGCAGCCCTGCTTAGGAACAGCTGCAGCTTTTGCAGTCCTTTCATTTCAGCAAGTGTGTGTAGCTTTCATCCGTGTAGCAGTGGCTTTCTGCTATGTCTTACTGGCAGGTTTGCCTAAGTAAGGCTGCAGAACTGAGCCAGAGTTTTTGTCACGCATGTTTTACTTAACTTTTTCAGGACATGTAAGGCTCTCTCCTTTGAATAATCCATAAAGGCTTCAAACAGGCAGTGTGACCTAATCTGCTGAATGATCTCACGCTTTGTCAGGTGTAAAATATTATCCAAAGTGAATGAAATGAGATAGTTTGAAGTTCTGAAAAGATGTCTCTGGAATGTTTGAACATACTTGTTTCATCTTCCACGTGTAAGCCAAATAAAGAGCCCATTATGATGTGCTCCACATAGTATACAGTTCATTATGTTCAGCAACATGTCTTTCCCATCTTGTAGTAAAGCAAAGTATTCTCTTTCATCTCTGTTTCTGATAAAGACCTGCTACCTTTTACTGCTTAATAATTGAAGTCAACCTGCCACCTTTTACTGCTCAATAATTGAAGTCAACCTGCTACAGAAGCATAGTGTTGGAAGGCTGCCTGCACCAACGATATGAAAAAGAATCCAGTTATTATTTTTGATGGCTTCAGTAGTTATTAAAACTGAAGACTGCATGTTGGAACTCCAGGAATCTTCTAACTCTGCCACTGGCTTACAAAAAAAGCCCCAGCCTTGCTAAGGTTAATGGTCACTTCTGTATCATTATAATCTCTACTTCAGTGGTCAGGTCTCAGTTTTGTAGTTTCACAAAGAATTCATGGGTTATGATTGCAATTATTATTTTACAGATAAGTTTATTAGTCTCTGGACTCAGGAAAAAGTTCATTTTTTGTCATGACCATGTAGCACCTATGTGATGAATCCATCTCTGACATATATGAATTGAGCTTCCTCTGAAGTTCCTGTAGAATTGGGACACTTTTTACAGATACAAATACAGGTACAAATTTATTTGAAATTCAAACACATCTCTGTCTTAAGCCTTCATAATGAATTTCAAAAAAATATAACTTTCACAAGTATTATTTTGCAGGAATGGATTTTCTGAACAAATAATACAGTTTGAACAAAAACTTCTCAGTTATCTCTGTGGTTTTACATATTTTGACAAATGTTTTAACGTTATTTTTCTTGGGAGCATGAAAGCTAATTCAGGGTGAATCTTTCACAGGACCAGCAAATTCTCAAAAGACTGCTTTTGCTCATTTTGAACCAAGCAAAACCTGTTTTTTGCAACCAAGCAAAACCTTAAATTCATGAAATTAGCATGGTAGCTTCATTCTCCTACTTTTTTGAAAACTAACAAGCAAACAAAAAAATAATCCAATTTCACTATGACTTGTATCCATATCTGTGTGGTATGTGTATGTCACAGCTTTTTATCTGTTTGGAAGGTCACTTCATGTCTTTCACAAACAAACAGAAAATGAAGATGATGTGAAAACTGCTGATCAAATCAAGAAGCACTGCGAATAGGATCAGCACAGCAAGGTTTTGCATGCTGTTTTTTCATAGCATTTTATCAGGAGAAATGATGCCCAGAACAGGAGTGCACTATGACTATGAGGTATGCGGTCACAAATAGAAGAGATAGAAAAAATCCAGCATGCAATTGTGAGGCTGTGACAAAAGGGAAATAAAAAGGAATTGGAAAACTCTAATTGAAAATGTGCAGCTACAAACACTGAATCCTTGAAGCCTCAGGTGAGCTCCAACGTCAGTGTCAGCAAAATATGTGTAATATTTTTCAATTTATCCATACTATATATTTCACCTTTCAGTACTTAGCAAGTCAGAAACGCTAAAAAATGAATACCTAATACAAAAATTGCAGCTAGGCAGCATTGTAAGTGGCAGAAGACTAGATCCCTAGAGCAAAAGCTGAGCATAAAAGTGAACGTGATAATAACTTTAACTTATTCAACTCTTAAACGTAACTTAGGGTGCAGTTGCACTTGGGTAAGTGCAATTGCATATAGAAGCACTGCTCTGGTCTGAAGCCTTTGCCCTCTCGTGGTCTGTATTCCATTATTATGCTCAGTTTTTCCATTGTGATAACTTGAACAGGTGCAGTTTGCTGTTTTGAAAGAGAGTAAACAAGGTTTTCAATAGATGGAATGATGTATAATCTGAATATCAAATATGATATTTGTCATTAGAAAAATCACTTTACATACAAAAATCACTGAATGTATATGCTTCAGGCCTTCTTACAGATATTTTTCTTTTAGTACCTCACCATACATTCAGATAGCTACATTTGACTAAGGTAAAATATTTAGTTGTGTGTAATGTAATGTATCAGGTGCCCTTAAATATATCATACATGTGTAAAAAATTAAATAAAACATCAAACATACAGAGAACACATCCAGTTTTAGATTGTAGTTCCTACTGACCTTACAGTGGCCCCAAGCTGCCTTCCGCTACATCCATACTTTCTGAGAGAGATGATGAGATGATAAGAAGGGCTACATTTATTTGCAGAACAACACAGTTACCTTTTCTACCTCTGCTTAACATATTGTTTAGTACAGAAGAGGTTAATTCTAACTAGGAAATCAAATATATTTTCATTTTCAAAAGTATCAATTTTACACAAACTGGCTTTGGAATATATCTCATGGGTAGGCTGGTTTTGAGAGAAGATTAATAAGAGAATTACATAACATTATTAGTAAGCAATTAACATTTAACTGAGCCTTAAAATGTAGGCCTTCGGGAACCTTGGTTGAATTTACACTTATTTCAAAATTATAAATAATAACTAGTTCCAAAGTGCCATTACATGCCATGTATTTTTAAGTGCTTTCTCTTAAATGATCAGTTTAGCCTTGCTTCTGGATATTGGGAATACTAATTTCGATTATTGACTGGAACTATCAGAAAAAATGCTGTATGTCCTGCTTGACTAAACTCAAGTTCTATTGTACACAGCACATACTGGGATAAAACTGCGAAATGCTTGTTGACTGTTCCTCAGATGGCAAGTTTTGCTTTCTTCACAGTTCTCAGGGAACTGATAATGGCAATGGAGAATGTTAAAGCCGCATGATGGTAGATGTTGAATTAGTGAAAGGGTCATAAACTTCCAGGCTTTCTGATACTGTGAAGAAGGCAGAAGGAAAAATACAGAATACAACAGAAAGCAGGTGGAGACTTGTGGGAAGGGCATCGAGGTCACATTTCTGGCAGCAAAGCAGCCCTGGTGCGGTACCACACAAGGAATGACCTCAACTCACTGCTGTGCCCATCCTGGGCCGTGGGCAACAGTGGCCAGTGGGGCTCAGCTTGTGCTGAGAATGAGCAGGAGAGCAAGAGGTAAGCTGAGGCAAGGCCATTAGAAAGGGTGATATCATCATCTTTAAATGAGATTGAGGAGACCGGCAGAGTTGTTATTCAAGCAACTGCTCCAATGTGTTCCAGGAAAGTCACAATTTGCAAATTTATAGCTCCAGAAATGTCTGAATCATTTTCCAGATAGCTTCAGCATTTAGACCCCTAGTAGCTTTTTCCATGACAGCTTCTGGGAAGGCTCCTGCTGGTGAGCTGCCTCCTTTGTGCCTTCGCCACAGACACGGGAACACAGTGAGGCTGGAGCCAGGGAGCATGAAGGCAGCAGAAGCAATGTCAGCGACTTGAACGGCTTCCCACCATTCTAAAGCCACAACAAAGGATTTGTGAGTTTGAAAGAGGCTGTTGGTCACTAATCCTCTAGAGGGCGAGTGCTCCCTGTTTTATCTTAAAACCTCATAGAAGCAGGATTTTGTCTTGTATTAAGGCACAGCTTCTGCCTTTGTCTCATTTAAAACTGATGTTATCGCCCTGTCTTGTGGCAAAGCCTCAGCTTAACCCTTGCTTGTGTGTTGCTCACACTGCTGGTTTTAGCTTCCTTCCTTTTACCTCTCGGATCGCCTTATTGATTGTGCTGATGGCTAAAAGGAGCCTTCTGTTGATACAGTTGGCAGGGAGACAAGCCGTGCACTTATATCTCATTAGATAGGTAGGATTACATTCTAAAGCTAAAATTTGTCACTGCTTCACTGCTGCAAGATGTTTCATTACTTCTTGCACTATTCACCATCTTCTCCAAAAACCAAGTACAGCCATTGCATGTGTGATTTATAATTTGCTTTTCAAAGGACCTGGGTTGAGACATGGATTTCCACTGGAACTATGCAAAATTAATAATATGTGATCAAGGCTGAGTTTTTCCCACAAAACTAGCCATAAGATGACAGAGTTTAGATGTGAGATCATTTTAACATGAAAGTTAAAGCAAAATACGGTGAGTTTGTAAATGTAGCCAAAGGGAACTATGTTTTGAAATGCAATAAAAATGCTAATGGCCCCGAATCAGGCTGCAGGTATCTTCAGAGAGGAATAAAAATGAATAGTCTTTTTCCCTAAACAATACTTACCTTCTTCACTGCATATTGAAAATAAGTCCATGTTTGTGTAGTACAAGACAACACCATGATCCAAGTTCCTCTGCCACCTTCAGGTTACTTGTTATAGCTAGCTGGTGAAGTGCGTTACCATTGGACACTCGTCTGAGTTACAGAAACAGTGTGATTCTCTTGCCATGGCAAAACCTGTCCCTAGGACTATATGCAACATAGCACTGATGCATTTATAATGCTTTTGGTTTTGTGCCTGGTGCAGATATGCCAGGAATTAATGAATATTTGTGAAAAATTGAGCAATGACTATGAAGAGCAGTACACAAAAGCCCACGAAGAGATGGGAGTCCTGTATACCCTTGTCTTAGTTTCTAACAGAAGTTACTTCTCTCACAGTGTCTGGTATGAAGTTATGTTTTGTTTTCAGAAGAGAAACAAAACTGATAACACCTGGCAGTGTTGAACACAGCTAAGGATATATTTTGTTCCTCAGTGAAGCAGTTAGAAGGCATAAGGAGCCGGGAACTGGGAGGGGACAGGAGCAGGGCAGCTGACCCAAACTGACCAAAGGGATATTCCATACCATATGACATCATGTAATATAAGAAAGGGAAGTGAGCTGGAAGGGCCCGTTTGCTTGGGGATTGGCTAAGCATCGGTCGCAGTCGGTGAGCGACTGCTTTGTACAATCACTTTTTTTGTATATAATTATCATTACTGTTATTTTACTCTGTTTTCCTCTTTCTGTTAGTAAATAGTTTTTATCTCAACCCCCGAGTTCTACCTTATTTCTCAACTCTCTCCCCCATCCCAGCTGGGAGGCGGGGGGGGGTGAGCGAAAGGCTGTGTGGGGTTTCCCAGCCTGCCTGCTGAAACCAGAACAACCCTCAAGGCTTTAAATGGCATGCAGCAAATAAAATCACAGCTCTGAGTGGCCTGAGCATTACTAGGAATACTAGTTTGCTGAGTAATGTCTGTTCTTGGCACTGAAGAACATAAGCAAAAATAATAGTGATCAGGGACAGTATTCATTAACAATTGGCTAACAGTATGAAGTCTCATATTTTCTCTGTGTTTGGTTTTGTGTACCAGTTAACAACTTAGTTTTGTGACACAATACAATCTCTCTTGAGTATTTCTCTAAAGTGAAGAGGACCCTGAGAAATGCCGTATTCTGTAGTCTAGAGAAGAGGCAATTCAGAAGAAATGCAACTGAGCTTCATACAAACAACCTGAAGAGTCCAAGGCAAGACTGCAGAGGTTCTGCAAAGCTGCCTGCTTTGACTACTGCAGAGTTGAAGGACCTGACAAATAACAAGTGATCAGAGAGCTCTCAACTTTGGATGCAAACAGACAAAGTATAAGCACTCACTGGTCAGTATATATTGCCCAGTACAAAAATCATACTTTAATTAAAGTCTTCCTGTCTGCCAAGGGAGAAGGCACCGTGAGGTTCAGCTGGCAGCTAACTTAAACAAATAGATTGTAGGTGTCTCTATATACAATATTTTCTTGAAGAAGCAAAACATTGTGGTTGAAAGGAGTGGAAGTTTCTGCCCTTTTCACCCTTCTGCTTTTCAAAAGAGGGAAACACTGATTGTCCTATGAGGCAGTGGCCAGGTAGGCTTTCCCATGTCTGTTCAAGCTCTTGCACATCTGTAAAGAATTAAAAATTATAATTTACAGTAAAATTTATGTATATGTAAACAATGTGTTTATTAGCTGCTGTTGTGTTAAAGACCGTGATTAAAGATCAGAATCTTCTTGCCTGAAGGACTTCACATGAAAATGAAAGGACAAGCTTTGTGCCCACACTGGCCCACTGAAATCCAATTAAAATACTTCCTCATCATCAACTATAAGTATGATTAAGAAATGCCTTGAAATAAACGTAATGAAAACATTATCCATCATTTTCAGTTGTGGTTTTCCAATTAAATCAGGGCATAACCTATTTGACAATTAGTATGCAATGATGTCCATCCCTAGTGGTAAATAAATATCAGTTTGACTTTGGTACAATGAAAGATTTTTTTTTTTCTTTTTAACCATTAAGGCACAAGTGTGTATGGAACCATATTGATGTCTAACACTTCCAGCTGTAATACATATCCTGAACAGAAATTATTATGCGGTGTTTGCTGTGAGAGAAGTTCAATTCAAAAGAAAGGGAAAAAGAGCCCATATCTTAAGCGTGTATTTGCAACTGTAGCCCTGAAGCAGCAATCTAAGGGACACAGGGTGGCAGCACAGAACAGCAATGCTGCCTTCTGCACGTTGGAAGCTTAATAAAACCTTGTGCAGAAATTTGTGCTTTTTATTGGGGCTATTTTGTTCAGGCCTTGTTGTCACCATGTAGTCACTCTCCTTAAAGATTGTTCACCTTAAATTGGATTGAAGTCAAGCGAATCTTCTACAATTTGATCTAGCTCTAAATAAAATCATTAGTGAGAGTAGAAATAAGCTCCTTATCTAGAGGATGCTCATTTTGGAGTGGGAAAAGTTACGTGGCCCAGATGAAATTCTGGCATTGCTGAGATCAAATGAGTTGTTCGGCTTGTAATTGACTTCAGTGGGACAAGAATTTCAGCAATGGGCTAGGATTTTTAGTAAGTCAAACAAAAAGACAATAAGATTCAGGCCTTTAATTCATTTAGTCACTTAGATATGAATTGTGTCAGAGGAGTGGTCTAACTCCTTCAGCTTTGTTTGACAATTCTAATCCCAAATCCACATGTAGTCACCTTAACTAACTGACCTGGTTCATAGGGATACTGTGTGTTTTTGATTTAATGCAAATATCTTGAGGAAGCGTGCTATATTACCTTTAGGCAGCATTATTACTGGAATTTCTATGATTTTAAGGGCTTATGTTAGCGCATTTAATATATTGTTTTAATCTCCTCTTATTCCTGTTGTGCAGTGATACACACAAGGGGGAAATTAAACTGCTATTTCCAGTGGAAGTAAACTTAATATTTATTCCTGCATAGATAATATACAGAAATTCAGATTAGTTTCTGTTTTCGTATCAGCTGTCATGTGTCTGGGCTTCCATCCCACAAAGGATTTTAAACATGTCACTTTTTCCATTGTGATCCGTGGACTGACTTGCTTACATGTTTAAAGTGCATGTTAGCAGGATCAAGGACCTTAGGAAATATTCTGTGAGATAGTGCACGTTTCTCTAAATTCTGTGACTCAGCAGGGTATAATAAATGAATAGTGACCTTGTATTTTCATGTCACAATGTCAACATTGCTTAAATTTAAGTCATATTTATTTTCTCAGGAACAGAGATATCATTTAACAGTGATCTTGAAAAAAAATCATAATTTTCTTTCATTCGTTTCATCATTTGTTCTTTTGTGTGCATTCATCTCTTGTCAATCCTGAATGACTCTATGGTAGCTGGAGATACAATGAAATTACAACATCTCAAGAGAAAAGAGGCTGAAATCTGAACAAATGAGGGAAGAAGGGGTTTTTAGTCACCATTCACAACTCTTTTCACTCATTTTGACTGACATCTACTGAGCAGCAGTGTCTCTAAACACTATATGAGAAAATAGGTTTTACTTTCTCGATACAGCTAGCACTGAAAATAGGTGCTTTTTTACACCCTTTATTTCTTGTCTTTTGAATTAAAAAAAAAATGAAAACATTTCAGCCATCCTTTAAATGCTGCTGTAAAAATAAAGGTCTAATGCTTTACCTCCATGTAAAGGTTATTGCAATAATCTCCTTGCACATTCCCTTCACGAATCTGACTTTTCAATACTCTCTATGTTTTCCTTATAGTCCTTCTCCTTTGCTCCTGGACATCTTTCTTTCATTTCTTAACACCATTTACTGAGGTTTGATATAAGCACACTGCTTTGGTCCAAATGACTGTCTATCGTACCTACTGTCATTAGATTCAGTGAAGATAAACAAAAAATGAAGTTAGCTAGAAGCAGGAAACATTCTACAGCAGAGTGAGACAATTGGTGTCAATGTCAGAAGGAGGAAGGACTTTTGCACAGCATACATTATGCAGCTCTGAACTCTCTCTTGAATATGCATTCTGAGCACATAGTCCTTATGACGGAGGTTGTAAGGTGATTTTTAACTTTTATTTTTCATGTCTCCAACCTGTAATGTGCTGAAGGGCCTAAACCTCTGAAATCCTGAAAGTGGGGGCTGTTTTAAATAATCATAGATCTACTGCAGTGTTTCTTCTTATTCCAGTAAGAGTTTACACCAGCAAAAAATGCTAGTCCTTAAAAGAAGGAGCTTGACACTTCCAGAAGTTGTTCAGCCCTTTACACGATCAGATCAATAGACATATGCATCACCATGGTGTATATGCGCCTATTCCCCATAGACAGCTGAGATTTCATGTGTCTCAGCTATGTGTAGGAATTCTGGTTCTAAGAAAGAAAGCTGCATAATTAGAAGAGGAAGAACAATCTTTGCTAATAATAGTAAGGTGGCATCTAATATATGAAGATCTAATCCTGTCGTATTCTGATGTTCTTTCTCAGATTAGATGGTAAATGAATTTTTAAAATAGCCACAATGACTAAGGATAATTATGACCAAATTGCCCTCCATATTTTTCTTTTTTAAAGAATGGTTGATCATTAAAATATCACCCCAAATAGGTCCAACTATATCATCTCACCTCCAAGCAAGTATACTCAAGATTATTTCAATAGCACATCTGAACACTGAGAATTTTTATGGAGATGTGAAGTATAATGGATAATCTGACAAATGTTTGAGCACACCACCAAAATAGCTCCCTGCCTTCTGGGAAGTAACAGTACATTTTACAATAGCCCAGACTCAATTCATATTGATCCACATAAAGAATAATGACCAACCACGCTGTTTCAGGAGAATTAATCCAATCTCTTTCCCTACTTCCCTTGTGGAACCCTCAAGAGAGAATTATGGATTTCTTATACTGTTATGCTCATTCACTTACTATGTGGCAATGACCTACTTTCTGTTTAACACAATGAACACGGGAATCTGAATGTAAGAACATACAGCATTAGGCTTGTGCATATAGTGTTCTGATTGTCAGAGATAAAATCTGACATCCAATAAATCTTTGATCTTGAAAGGAAATGGTGCTTATTTGCATCTAAGTACTTGCAGGCAATTGCAGGTAATCCAAATGAAGAATCAAAGTCAGAGAAGCTTTCTGTGGGTAATTCACAATTAAAAATTCTAGGCAAAAGCAGTTTGGGTTTGATTTGCTCAGATAAGCATAGGGACTGAATTTGCACAACTTTAGAAAACTGGCTTTTTTCAAACTCCCTGTGACCTTGCCTGAGGTCATTGCAAAAGTAAATGCTAATCTAAGTGGTATTTATTTGTTCCTTGCAAGTCTCTTACTTGGGAAGGATGCAACTTGGAAGGCAATACTGGTACCCAAGCCGTTCTATGGTTATAAAAATCAAAAAGCAGGTTGCCTCAGTTGCTAAAATCTTGCATATGTACTGGAAAGAATGGAAAGCCAGGTAATGAATAGCAAAAAGATTTGGCTCAAAGGCCCATGAACGGCAATGTAAACACCGTATCTCAGAATTATGGGCATGTAAGCAATGTGGTTGATACAAGTGCTGTGCTTTATGTCATGACTATTTTGGTACAGGGCAAAGTTATGCTGAATTCTGCACGTTCTTATGCCAAGAAGAAAATCAATTTGCTTGTTATGCAGAAAATTAGGTGATCACAATCTCACTGAGCGATCTTCATATGAAGGCAGTGTGGGTCAAAACTATAAAAAGAATTTGAAAATTCTGTGTGAACAGAAAAAAATTCAACTGTAAAAATTCTCTCAAAATTGAAGTTTCACTAGATCAATATATGTATATTTTTAATGACAGTCTGGATTTTTACAGTAAGGCGGTTGTGAAATAAAAATCGGTATTTTACACTGAAGCACAGGGCAATATCTTTTGACACAGACAGGACTGTCAATTTTATTCAAATTTAGATTCCTCAAAAAGAAAGGAGACTATGGTACATATGGATTTTGATTGAATTCATATTGCAAGGGACATTTATATATTTTTGGTTTTAGTCAGCATTCCTCCAGCGTCTACATAAGATTTCTGGTGAAGCTGGGGTTGCTCACTATGGATGAAGAAATCAGTCTGGCTCTCGATTAGTAATTAGGGCTTATCTACATGAGAACTTTAACCCAAAGATAGAGTTACATAGCTACTTGTCATGACTGTGAGTCATGATTGCCCAGTCATAGATATGTGAGTCAGAAGTTCCTATATTTTCTACTGAAGTTGTTTGAGAAGTTTAATTTATTTTCAACTATACAGATAGCAAGGAACTATGAAAATGAAAAAAAAGTTTGTTTTTTTAATAGCTTTTTGATAAGCTGAAAATATTCATACAAAACTTACAGTTTTAAAACTTCTGGAGTTTATTTTTTTATTTTTTCCTTTAAATTGTTCCATTTCTCATCTTTAAGAAATCAAAATTTTCTGTGAAAAGTCAAAAAACCTTCATAGTATATGAAAGGTAATACTACCAGAATTAATTTTTGGTGATAGATCCTTAGATTTAATTTTAATGTGCATATATGACAACACATTTTAAAATTTCAAAGCTGTGCTTCTGTAGCTGCTACTCAGTCTGTATTATTTGCCAAACAAATCTTCTGCAGTGCATCAAGAAACATGACCACCAGTCGTTACTGACATGCCAAGGTTCAGATACAAATTTATCTGAGGAAAAGTGCCTAAAGACTATTTTTCACAGCTCAGATTAAGTATAGTTTTTCACTTTCTCCTAACTCAAAATACCAACTTTGCTCATGCTGTAAAAGTTAATTAGCAGCTACTGTGACATTCCTTTTACTTTCTGACAAGCTGTACGTATATAATTATAGTTTTGCATTCTTTAATTCAGCACATTGCATCATGCGAACCTGTGTGGTAAATGAGAATTATTGTCTCTGTGTTTTCTAATGATATTAATGTTCAAAGTCACAGCAAAATGTCCTTCATATAAGGAAGCTTAAGCCTACAGTAATTAGGCTCTTCTTTCATCTTCACTCACAAGACAGAAAAGGAAACAACAACAAAAAAAAACACGACTAAAACATGCAGTCATTGAATAAGTCTTTCCATGATGACTGTAAGCAAACAGACCACAAACTTTTTGAAAGACTCAGAAGAAATCCTTTCATGTGGTCTGGATCTCAGAAACCATGTTTGAAAATATGTCATGTATGAAATGAATAATGCTGGAAGTAAGACTGCTACACTCCAGCAGCTTCATTCATCGTGCTTTCTGGGTTGATTGAAAACAATCAGCTGGAAAGACCTGCGTATACGGGGAAACGACACAAGTGGCCCTTATTAAGATATACAATTTTCCTCTTACTACACTAATTAAAGAAAATTGCTTTCAGTAAGACAAAATGATATATCTATATTGGTTCAATTTGACTAATACTCCATAGCCGCATAGGCAAGCCACAAAAACAAACGTAAAAGATATTCAGCTAGAATTTATGGAGAGTGTTCAAATAACTCCAAAATGAGGGCTGACGTTTACAGTTTTCCTGCTGCAGGTCCTGCTTAATGTCTTTCAACAGATTATCTTCATTCTTCTCTAATTTTATAATATAACACTCACTGACTCTCCTGATAAACAAGATTCAATGGAGATGATACTGCAAAGTGACAAATGCATTCTCCTTTGACAAAGAAAAAGCATGTGTTTCTTTTTTTTTTTTTTT
>WBMW01003376.1:350566-383507 GCA_013396635.1 Penelope pileata
TGGAGCATCTCCCTGATGAGGAGAGGCTCAGTAAGCTGGGTCTGTTCAGCCTTGAGAAAAGAAGGCTGAGAGGGGACCTGATCCGTGTTTATAAGTATCTTAGTTGCGGGAGGCAAATGGAGGTGGGGAACCTCTTTTCGGTTGTCAGTGGGGACAGGACAAGGGGCAATGGCCTTAAGCTGGAGCACAGGAAGTTCCGCACCAACATGCGTAGGAACTTCTTCACTGTGCAGGTGACGGAGCACTGGAACAGGCTGCCCAGGGAGGTTGTGGAGTCTCCTTCCCTGGAAATATTCAAGACCCGCCTGGACGCCTACCTGTGCAACCTGCTGTAGGGAACCTGCTCTGGCAGGGGGGTTGGACTCGATGATCTCTCGAGGTCCCTTCCAACCCCTACAATTCTGTGATTCTGTGAAAAAGATATGTGCAAGAATAATACCCTAAGCTCTGAACTGACTGAGCAGTACCACCCAGCCCAGAGTCATGAACAGGTTTTTTTTTGTTGAGGATTGTGTATTGGAGTGCCCGTGTCATCCTTTGCCTAAGCAGGAAATGTGCAGCCTATAGGCAGTCGTCATACAGAGGTATCAACAGGAATGTGACTTGAGCACTTTATTGTCAAAAATACAGGCAGTTAAGACTGTATCTCCTCCTGGAAGTGCTGGAAGAGCACGGCATCTATGTCCATGAGCCACTTTTCTGCTAAGTAAGCTGAGTTACTCAATGACAGAGTGGACCAGAAACTGTAATGGATGACTTCATTATCCGTTCAGCACCAAGAATGAGCATGTGTTTTGTATAGGACACAGAGTGACAGGTCCGTGACAGAAAGCAATCTATAAAGACATGACAGAACAGCTAATAATGAAAAACTGTTGCTTACATAAGTAGATCCAGAATGCAGAGATACCTGAACTGGATGTAAATTAGCAGTGAGTAGCTCTGTATTCTATTAATTATGGAGGAATTTCCTCTTTCATTTCTTATTTTTATCACTATAATTTTCATCCCTTTTTGTTCCATGGACATACTGTGGTGGTTTTTAATACATCAGCAGCATGGCATTCTGAAAACTAAATTGGGCACTTTGAGCTTTCCTCTCTCACTACCAGATGATGCTAATAAAGCCTCTCTTGAAAAGCATGAGGTAAACCTATTCTGAGATGGGTAGTTGGATGGGAACCAATCAGAACTGTGCCAGCAGAAAACCTTAAAAAACATAACAGTGAATGGTCAAGGCCAAAATTGATGTAAATTAATGAAAATTTGGCCATCCTCATACCTGAAACCCAGACTCATCACTCATTCCAGATCACTACTGCAAGCTCCAGTGTAATAAAACAGAGTTTTAAACAGTCTAGTTTTGACATGTTTATGCATTAGTGATGCACTCTTGTCTCTGTCTGAAAATGACCCTCTGGCAATGTCAGCAGACAGAGAGACCAGGAATGGGATAGGCATGGAGGCCATGTCTCTGATGGTCATCTGTCTGCCCTGATCAGGGATTTCAGGGCTTAAAAGGCAGCCAGCCCTGGTACAGCCTGTGCCTGTCTTGTTCTTTGGTCTCCTATGTAGCCAGCCTTGCCACTTAGAGAAAGCAATAAAATTCACTGTTAAAAATATCCCTCTGAGGAATTTTAATAGCTGACACCAAAGCTCAGAATGATATCATTTCTTGAATTGAGATTTTTTTTTTAACTACCAAGTCAGTCTTTGTTGCAACCTCTTAAATATGTGGTGTCGGTGTTTGTTGTCTGTTTCAAACAGGTTCTTGCAAAGAACAAGAGCCTGCATGCTGCGCTCATCAAAATCTGCACCAGCAGAGGTGACCCACTGTTTCACAGCTGCTATGATGGTGTTGTTGATAGGAAAATGTTGCCAGTACAGTCCATCTTTCATTGGCCCAAACAGATGGAAGTCAGAAGGCTCCAAAGCTGGACTGTACTGTGGGTGTGGTAGGACAGTCCAGTCAAAATTGACAATGTGCTTCACAGTCTTCAAACTGGTATGGGCCCTACTGTTATCCTATTGCAAGTGGAAGATTGTTTTCCTCTCTGGCCTGATTGTTTTGAGCTTTCAGTTCAATCAGTGTCATGATGTAGTGGTCAGAGCTGATGGTTTGTCCAGGTTCTAGGAAATCCTGAAGGATCACCCTTTTCTTATTCCAATAGACAATGCACATCACTTTACCTATTGAGGGCTGTGTCTTGAACTTTTTCTTCAATGGGGAATTCACATGCCATCACTCCTTGGACTGTCATTTTGACTCTGGTAGTGGCGACACAATGTCTTGTCACTGGTAAGGATGTGATCCAGGAAACCATCACCTTCAGTCTCATATTGGTTCAACAGGTCTGACAAACTTGCATAGTGTTCTTTCTGTTCCTGTGTGAGCGTTTGTGGGACAAACCTGGTGCAAACTTTGCAATATTCCAACATTGCCACCGTCATAATGCATTGAAGCAGATATTTGACTCCATACACAGTTTCCTCGTTGTAATCTGCTGATTCATGTGGATGAGCCGATTGAGTCAGACTTCATTTTGTGGTCTGATAGCTGTGCATGGCCATCCAGAATATGGCTTGTCTTTCACATTGCTGTTGCCACTGCTAAAACATACCACCCACCGCCTCACTGTGCTCACATCCACTGTTTGGTCTTCATCAACGTTCAGCAAGTGTCAATGAATGTCAATGTGTGCAATTTTTTCCGCATGGAGGAATTCAGTTCCATGCTTTTGCTTCATATGCACTTCAATGTCAGGCACCATTTTGTCACAGTGTCTCTCTGCTGTCACCTGTCACAAGGCAACAAAATGTAACGGAATATTGGCGGGAATGTTCAGCCTTCACTGCTATACCACCAACATCCATCTCTGATGTTGTAGCCCAACATAATAAAATAGGAGGCATTACTTTCAGAGCTTCCGTGGTAATTTGGAGGCTAAAAGGACTGGTGGCTTAAAAGGCTTTGGATTTTAACCCTTAAACCTTTAACCTTTAACCTTTAGACACTTAGCTTCCAGCAGACCTTCAGATGGTCCTTCTGCTGAGCATCTGTGGACAGGAGTGGGTGAATCAAACTGGAATTGACTCCTTCCTATGAGGCAATTTTGCTGTAGATTCTCCATGGGAAAAAATTGATCTTAAATGGTTACACAAGTACTGACTTTTTATATTTGATTTTCCTTCATTATGCCGTATGTGCAAAAATAGGCTTTCTGCTGTGCTGTTGCAGTGGGAAAGCACCTTGTGGAACATATCTTGAATGTACAGTTCCCAAATCTTCAAGCTAGGATATATCAATCTTCAACTTGTCCCATACTGAAGTATATTGACTCTGTGATAAAATTTGTATGCAGGACGTGCATAAACTATTTCCTTCCATGCAGCCAAGCATGAGCTTTCCTTGCACAAACAGAAGTATTTGGCCCCATAGGAACAGTGAATGAGGTAAATATAAGTTTAGGCTAGATCTGTACCTTCTAGAATTCATAACCACCAAGGCTGATGTGTGGTACAAAAGCATATGTGAAACGTTACACTAGATTTAGATAATTTGTCCATTTTATGTGCTGTGAGGGATAAATCAGCTTTCTCGTATCTAGAGCTGAAGTTGAATTTTTCAGCCTTTTTTTTTTTTAAAATGAAATTTGGAACTGCTAAATGAATTACTTTTAGGATATTTTCAAATTTGAAGAAATATGAACTTTCAAACATGTAAAAGTATCTCATAGTTACATTTTTAAAGCAAGATATCTTCAAATGTTAAAACAGAGAATTGAATTTGTGCATCTGTTTCACTTGTAAAAATTGCCAACCTTTTTTACTTTCTTTTCTATAGTGGAAAGGAAAATCTTCTGGTCTCAATTGGAAATCTTCAGAATTCATATAGTATTATCATTTTTTTCCTTTCAGCACTCTTATTTTTTAGATTTTTATAATCATGGACAGGAGCTCAGTATGAATTACATCAGACTTTGGAAAATAAGCTGTATTTGTCAAGGAAATGCCATTACAATGAAGAAAGGTACCAATTTAACAGCATTGTTTGCAAGCAGCTTTAAGAAATTGGCCCTATTTCCACTGTTACTAGTCATGAAAATATCACCTGTATTTTCCTACTCAAAGCTGTTATACTGCGTTACTACTTGGACAGACACTGGATAGATACTGCTGACTAACCAAACTGTGCTGATTCTAGTGCAGGTGAACAGAGCAGGAGATAAAAGACTTTTCTTTCTCTGGGAAACGATGCTCTGACTTCAGCAGACTATGAGAATATTCATGCTCAGGTCAAGGGGCCAGTGCCCAAACGACTCAGAATTGAGCAGAAGCCATTGACCTGTCCTTTGGTTTAGACAAGATGCGGAATAAATGAAAACATGCTCTTCCCTTGTCTTCTATGGGAGCTTTGATCTTCCTGTGCTCTCCCACAGGAGAGCGAGTGGAGACATCATGATTGATGCCAGGCTGGGCTCTCACTGTGGTTCCCAACTCAATCCTGCTTCAGCAAATAAGAGCTTGGTGCAACGCAATGGATGCTCAGACACCAAGTGAGTTGCTGAGTGGTAATTCAAGCTGAGATTCATTCCTGTGAGATGATGTTTCTCACTCCTGTTTTTGCTTCTATCTATTTGAAATGTAAAATAAACCGGGCATGTTCATAAAAAGTTTCAGCAAATGCTTTTTATGTCTTTGCTATCATTTTTTTTTTGCATGTGTTGGTCAAATATAGATAGATTGGAAGCTATTGGTGATTTAAGACATTAATGCTGCCAAGGATTGTGCTATCACTGTAAACCATGTCATAATCCATGATTCATACAGAAGCTGGGATTCTGGACTGAATTACAGTTTTACTGTTCAAATACAGTGCATTCAGTGCCATTTGTAATGTAAAAGAACAACTCCAGAGTAGGAAAATAGATAAATATATGGCATTACTTGTAGGAAACTAGAATATTTATCTATTTCAGCTCAAAAAGGTGTCTCAGGCTGTGATTTAAGAGGGAAATGAGTGTAATAAATCAAATGAAGCAGGGACCTGGATTAAAGATGAGGAAAGTAACACGGCTGAAATAAATGTATTTGAGTGAAGTTACTTATTTCTGTGTATTTGCAAGGCTGGGTTCAGCAGCTGCTTTAAGACCCACTCTTAATTTCCTTGGTAACAGAACAGACTTATAGGCACCATGATGTTGCTTGCTCTGTAATACTGCAAACATTTTATTTTAAATAGAATTCTATCATATTCATGTCCATTCTGCTTAAATAGTATGGCAAATCAATTTTAGTTTCTGGAACACTCTGAGGTGTGGCATGAACTGGCAAATCTTTGTAGCCACAATTCTGACTTAACTATTTCATTGACTCAGGACTCATAATGCCCCCAACTAAGTCAAATGTACCGTGTGTGCTTATATACATTTATATGTTCAGGTCTGAGTAAGTGGTTTTGTATCTATCTATATGTACATACAGACATACATATATTTATTATATATATATAATGGAAATAATATTAATTTTTAATCTATTCCTTTCATTTACTTGGCCTTTCTGAAATGACATATTTTGTCACTAATATTTTGTGTCCTTGGTCTGACTTAAGACATATTTTTTCCTTTTTTTTTTTTTTTGGTAAGCTTCAGCCATTTAATCTGATTTAACCATTTTAAAATTATTTCATTTCTCATCCTCACGTGTACAATGAATACAGCAGTGGAAAAACTCATATAAGAGAAATTGAAAACACTATGAGAAAAAAAATATGAACAAGAGAATATGATAAAAATATGCAAAACAATAAACACTATAGAAGAGGTAGATCAGGAGCATCTATTCTCCCTGTCTCATAACATAAGAATATGGAGACTTCTAAGAAATTAGAAAGTGGTAAATTCAAAACAGATAAAAAGAAATATATTGTTGAACAGAGCAGGTAAATATTAAAATTTCTTGTAAAGGATGCTGTTAAGGCTGAAGAGTTAGTGGAAGGAGGAGGTAGCTGAATGTTTATATAATTCCCAAGAATTATCACCATTTACAGCAGTGAATGCGAGTAGAAATTCTGAAAGATTTAATAAGCTTCATGCCACGGGTTTGTAACAATCTTTATCTGTCATTATAATGTTTCTTCTGTGTTATGTGAAGCACCTACTTTTGTGGCTCCCTTCAAAAGGGCTGCAAATGAGACTGACGTTCCTATGACATGAAAAGTGTTTGAGTGTTTCTCAGAGTATAGGAATGTAAAGTGCTCATTTTATAGAACTTATGGGTTGCGACTACAGGCAGATGCAGAGAGGAGTTCTTGCCCCCACACATAATGCTTGTTCCTCCCCACCCAGGACGTGGGTGGGTGGCAAACTGGAAAGGGCTGAGCCTTCTTTTGTTCCTATCCCGGTGAGATGATTACTGCTGATATAACCTGACTCATGATCATGATTCTTGCAGTGCAGCTGAGGCCATGGGGACTTGTGGTGCAGCAAAAGGATGGATTTTCTTAAGCCCTTTTGAAGGAGGAAGAGAAAAGTGTAGAGCCTAAACTGATGCCTCACAGAAATGTTATGACATACAGAGATCATGAATCACACATTTTCCAGGATATGACCAGACCAAAAAATTCTAGATGCTGGATTAAAAAAAATAACATTCAAGGAAGATATCTCATAAAATTATAACATTATAAGCATTTAATGTTGGGAGGAAAGGTAGGTTTGCATTTGCAAAGTAATTCAGAGGGATCAGCCACCTCCTATTCATTTTAATTAACCGATGAGTTATTTTCATCTCTTATCAGCACTGAGACATTTCAAAGAGACAGTCTATACTGTTCTAGCCCTGGCAGGGTTCTTCTTGCCTCTGACCATTTGATTGGATGTTGTGTTGAGGCCTCACAAACTTGGCTCGTGCATTCAGCACCTTGGATCAGATTAATCTGACTATTAGCATCTACCTTGGACATAACAGTCTGGATATTGACAAGTAGAGGACATAGAGCCTAACTCCTGAGGCTGAGGCTGATCCTGTACTAATTGGCCTTTATGACACACATATTTGGGAAGTGTTATTTTTCTATTATTTCTTCTGTTGGATCAAGAAAGTTACACCTTTTCCAAATCAGTCATTCTTTTTGCCTAAAATGATAAAATACTTTCTTGCCTTATTGCCTACAATTTTCTCTTAGGCTTTTGAACAANCAGTAGATATCACCACTTGTTAATCCAAACCAAGTCTTCAGACTTGAAATATTGGCACATTCTAGACTGTAGACACTGCTTTGTCCAAAAGCATTTACTGTAAACAGATGATGATTAAGGTTCAGGTGCTAATTAAGGTTTGATGACCATTCATTATTGTCCGTGTGCCAGATGCAAATTTACTTCCAGTGGGGTGAAGTCAATATAGATCAAAGGCAGGAGGGAAGGCAAATAAGCATTACATTTATCACAACATACTGAAAAATCCCCAGTATAGAGTTGTGCATAATGAGGTTCTTCAAACACACAGTTGGTCATGATTCATGCTACGGTTATGGACTAGCCATCATTTATTACTTCCTTGTTTGACTAACCTTCAAGCAAACAAGTGTAGCTCTGACGTTATACCTAGACCAATTACTATTTAAAAGCTCCCATCAGTTCTCTGCGTTCATGATTTTTCTTAGCTGTTCTTGATTTTGAAAAGCCATTTATATTTACCGAATAGACACAACTCAGGAGTTTAACCTGAGAACATAGCAAAAATTTTCTTGACTTTTAAAGGAATGATAATTCTACAGAAGCACTTATTTCTTACAATAAGCAAAATATATTTGTACCTTTCATTCCTACTACACTAATAGATCCATAAACATATGCAAAATACTCACTGAGCTTCTCCATTTGGTTTCTAAGACTTAACCAGAGAGTTTACCTCAATTATCCAAATAGTGTAGCTCTATTTTTTAACGAAGATTCTTAGAGATCAAGTCTTCAGATAGAATTTGTTAGTGCAGCTCTGATGCTTTAGCAGATTGTGCCCTTTAAGACTGAGTGAAAGTCTGTTGCAGAGATGATAAAATAAGTTTAGTTCAGATTATATTTTCTGATATCTAAATCCAAGAATGAAACCCCAAACTCTAAAGGCATTGCCCCCGCAAATCAGATAAAACTGCTGACTACAAAAAAATTGACTGCAGTATCAGAGAATATGGGAAAATCAAATGGGACTGAATAACCTAACATCAAAGAAAATAAAACAAATGGAAATGTTTGTAAAAAAATTGTGTCAGACATTGGAGGATAAATGTTTACATGGGTGCTGGGCGCTTGCTAAAATCGCTGCAATAATTCCTTTCCCACAGCATTTAGAATCAACAGTCTGACTGAAAAGGAGGAATTAAAAGGGGCATTCAGTTTCAGAAAACATGTATTTTCTGGGACAACGTGCCATGTCTACGAATGTGGCTATACATTTTGAGTAAAATGATAATAAGCATAAGGATAGTCCCATTCCAGTGAACAGCCTCCTCATAGTTAACCCTACATGTACCCCCAGGTTTAACTGGAGTCTGCTGCCTTTCAACTGTCTACATGAGAAGCCTGGTTGTATTTATCAGTGAATTAGTTAAAAAAACATTTATGGTTTTTCTAACATGAAATAGTTTCCTAGCGTAACAAGGTAAAGGGTCTTCAGAGTGGAAGATCTCACCCTGTGTACTCTGAATGAGGTGTTAAGAACATAACGATGACTTTAATAGAATATAAATCTTCAAGAAGGGAACATTTTTTAACATAACTATCACATAGCTTCTGGATTTTTTTCCAGTCTGTCGTATAAGTCTTCATTCAAATGAGTGAGTTCCAAGTTACTGTAGTTGTCCTCGGGTATTTTAGAGCAGTGGTGCTATTTCTTGCTCATTAGCTTGCAATGCCCATGTTATAAATTGTGATAAAATTGCTAAAATAATTATTCAATTTTACAAGCTTAGGTTCACTCTAATTAATATTTTAAAATAGTCAGAGAATGAGATAACATTTTGATTGCTGTCCAGGCAATTTCTTTTGCTCTTCTGAATATGGCCAAATATTGTATATTGGTCATAAGTCAGGAAAAAAAGTACTTTTATAGCTTTTAAACACATGTGAAAGGCCATAATCTTTCCATAGTCTTTCTCTTTTTAAAAGCAATCTTTAAATGGATTTAGTTTGAGTTTAAAGGCAAGCATATATGCCTGAGTAACGATTATAATAAATGCAGAAAGACATTCCCTTTCTTCTTTGTAAATGGAAGGTGAATGAGGGTTTAGTCAATGCCTCAGATGAGCTGACCTAGGAAATGGTGACTAACTGGGCTGTGCAATTATACTTAGTGGAATAGTTCCAAGTTTGAGGAAATCTGGCTGTGGGAGGCAGAGAGAGTTTTATGTTGATGATCAAACATGACAAAGGTTCTGGTAGTTGTAAATTCCAGTCCCATTATCTCTCTCTGTAAAATGATGACTTGTTTTGCTGGTATGTCACTGAATACGTGTCTCCTGAAACAAGAGCCTGGGCTGTAGAAGGGCAAATATGGGATGGGTATTTGAGGAATGCTAAAGTCGAAACCCTGCTCCGCTACTGACCTATTCTGTGGCCAAAGGAAAGATCAGCAGCAGCTCTCAGCCTGTTTCCCTCCTTTCTAAATGTCGTCTAATGTTTTAAATGAAACATTTATTATGGATGATGGTTTCCGAGTTCCTTCACTGTGCAAAAAGAAATGTAGTGCCAAATAGTTATTTTCTCCTGATATCTTTGAAGTCCTTTATTCTCCATTTATGTTTGTCTGTGTATTTACCTGAATAAAAGCAGCAATCCTGTGTATTTGCATACCAAATCCTTAACTGCAGTTCAACAGTTAAACAGCCTGTTGAATGTATAAAGCACCCAAATAAGAATGTGATGTATCAGTCATTCCTGTTGCATGAACTTCTACCTTATTCTCTATTTTCAAAGGTTTTATGAGATTTCTGGGTCAGATCCTCAGCTAGTTTCAGCTGTCATAGCTCCAATGAAGTCAGTGACAATGTCTTTTAAATTAGACCTGCAGGGCCCAAGGATGACTGCAGCCAACTGCATCAAGCTGTCATATTTCACATCCTATATCAAAGCTAAATGCAAATGTTGCTCTTGCACATAATACAGTGCACAGAAGTCAATCAAACCCAACCAATTTACATCAGCAGATTAGCCTGCCTGCTATGTATAAGTAAATACCCAACAATCACAAGAAAAAAAATCAGGTAAGGAAAAAAAAATAAATGCATGGAATAGTGAGATCACTGAGGAGAGGCACAGGCTAGTTTTGTGTTTGGTTGCATTGTTTTGAACAGTAGGGCAAGAGAGGCTCCTGGGGTTTGGCTTTGTTGCCGTCACTGATTTATTGAGTGACCTTGGAAATGTCTTTGTGCCTTAGTGACCATCTGTAGCAGCACTTAAATACCTTGCAAGCTTATTTGTTGTTTGTAAGGCATTGTAAGACCCTCCAGTAAAAGACATCATGTCTGTTTAATATTGCATTATTTTATTTGAGACCCAGAAATGTTTAAAATATGAAATGCTGTTCAAAACCATATGTCTTATTTCAATAATTCACTATGAATTCCTAGGGGAAATGCTACACAATAAAATCCCATGCTACCCTTCCTCAGATACTGTAGTTTCAAGTTATCCCAGACATTTGTAGATTTCAATCTGAGGGCTTGTCTCAAATTTCAGCTGTTTTTGTAATTTCTGAATTAGGGATGTTATCCAACTCCTACATAAATCAAAGGAAGGACTTCCACTAACTTTACAGGATACTGGAACAGACTTAAAATGGTTATTTGTGGACAGCAGCCATTAAAAGGCATTCATGCAGCACCATTGTGTTTCACAACAGAGCAGAGAGACAGTGATATTAAATTTCAAAGGCAATTAACAGGTGTTCTGTGTAGAATGGCTAAGGTAGAGTGAAGTAAAATAAAATAATCTGCATTATGTTTTGAAAAGACGAAGATAATTTTCATATGGAGTGATGCAGCATATGATGGTGTTATTCAGCTGGTTATGGCAGGAAACCTTTAAGGTCCCAGCAGCCAATTTGTTGCAGTAAGGCAGTATTTAACAGCATGGATCTGATTTGTTTTTTTTGGTTTAATTGCAAAGAAATCTAATCAGGCTCTCACAAAGTGCCCTGTCAAATCTCAGAGTGAAATTCTGCTTTTTTTTTTTCCTTTACAACGTGTTTTATTTATACTTAAGGGCGTGTTCCTAATTACAGTCGAGTCAGTAATTTGTAGAGGGCACATGATTTGAAAAATAGCACTTTTCTTTCTTTTGACAGCAATATTTGCAAGTAGATGGTAATGTCCTTCAATGTCTGCTATGGTGCTTTCCCGGTGAATCTCTCTTCCAGGCGTTTACACTACAGTCTGAGGGTTCTCTGAATGGAAATGTAAATGGCAAAGGATAACTCAATTTTTGTCTAGCAACAAAATACTCAGGGACACATAATATGTGCATTAACCTAGTATGACCCCTGGATTATCATGATGTTATGAGGAGAAAGTGAAAGCCACGGTTTGTCTTCATATCTTTTGAATGCATTGTTCTGGTGTACATAAGATCCAGAAATCAATTTGTACTCTGGGATAAAAGTCACCGTTGCACTACAGCATCCTACTGGGTGCTGAAATAATGAGAAGAACATGGCACGTGCCAAGGCACACAAAGTGGCACAATTTGAAGATTTGAAAATTTATGGCAGTTGGCTCTTTGTCTCCCTGAATTTTGTCTAACCTCCCACTTCCAGGAAAAAAAAAAAATGTTCAGCTTCTCCATGCTGTGGATGATCTGTTGCTAAGTGCCTAGTGCTGTCACATTTGCCTAAACAATCACAATAAACAGCATTATTAATTGCTACCTTATAAAGCACTTTTAAAATATGAAAAACTGACTCTAAAATTCTGCTTTGTTCTGTTTGCAGTGTATTCCTCAGTGGTTAAATTCCTTTCTTGCTGCACAGGAATTGCACCCAGCAGACTCCAGAGCTCTGCTGTTCAGGGCATGTCCAGCACAGACTGATAAAGGACAGATGATCTGTTGTAACCATGCTTCTCTGTACTATCCTTAAGGTCTAAAAGGGCTTTAAATAAGGCAAAAGTGGTCCCAGAGTGTGCTTTATAAGAGTCTGAGCACAAACGGTCTTAGCGCATGGCTGAACATTTTAAGGGGATTTTGGAATGTTTAAGGGACATAGCTAATATTGAACTTTGCAAACCTTTTTGGGCATCAGAGCTAGGCAGGCTTAGGTACAGCCCCTGCTTTTGGGCAACAAAAATAAAGCTGCAGCCCAACCTGCTGTCTATCTTTGCCAAAAGTAGCCAGGATCCAACTCAAGAAATTCACAACCAGATGCTCAAATTAAAAAATAAATAAATAAATAAATAAAATCGCTATTGACAGCAGTGGAACTAGACAATAATTGGGAGGTCTGGTCCAAAGTACAATATGTGTCCTATTCTTGCTGCTGATTATTCCTGTTGCAGATTTATTAAACCAGAGGTTATTTTAGGCAAATCCATCTTGAAATCCCAGATCTGTCAGAAGGCTCCTGTCTGGAAGAAGCAGAGGCTATAAGTAAGTGCTACTTAAGACTTAGAGTAGGAGTAATTTCCCTTTTAATATCAGATTATAAATCAGGTGTCTGTTATGCCTTAATCATATGAAAGCGACAGTAATCACATTTAGAATAGGATGAAAGCAGAACATGTTACTTTGCTCTGACACATGCTGCTTCTAGCCTATATACAATGGAAAGAATCATCAGACATAGAAGAATGCTACATTAAATTTTATATAACTTTTACCAGCAGAGGATTTTCATTTAGAGGTCCAGAGATAGTTTGCTATCCATTCATGCATATAGCTCTCATTTATAGTGCTGTGAATGACACAAGCCCTTGCCTAAGAGAACGTAATTCTAAACAGACAGAACTATAGAAGTGATGCTTTTGGTTGCCTAGAGAGAATAACAGCAACAGACAGTCCCAGCCTTTGCCTACTGGTTTTCTTCAGCATGTCTGTGATTTTTGCTGGTAGAAAAGCCTGCAGGGCACAGCAGCAGAGGATGAAGCACCCAGCCAGCACCGCCAATACGGGCTGCGGAACCGGGGTGGCTCCGCTGGGTGTCAGTGTGGGACTCGGAATCGGCGGGCGTGGGAAACGAGCCTGCACGGAGCCTCATTAGAGCCGTCAGCATCAGCTGAAGAAAAATCCCCCCAGAACAATAACTAGGAAGACGGAATACAAATTACGATGTCTTTTCAGGGAAAAAAAAAATCCCCTATGAGTTTAAAATGTGCTAAAAATAGAATTTGAATATATATAAGAAACACGCTGGTGATTATGTCCTCACCTCAGGAGATCCATGCAGTGAACTCAGGCTGGGAACCGCATTTATTTTAGGCAAGAATACTATAATACAACAGGATTTCAATAGATTTTTTTTTTAGAAAAAAAAACAGATAATATTTGATTAAGGCGGTGAAGTCCCCCAAACCCATCCTTCCTGGTGGAAGAAATAGAAAATCAAACAAACGGTAAATGCATCCATGCTGGGTAAATTCAGAAGATGGCTACAGGGAGAGATTCATCCACCTTCTGTCCTGCAAAGGGGTTAGACAGACTGGAGAGTTAGGAAAGCATACTGGAGAGCTGCAGGTTCTCGGAGATTTCCCTTCCATCCAGAGAAACTAGTTATGAATTTAGCCTGTCGTTCTGACCAATTCTACCAGCCTTCTGCAAATTGGAAACAAAGATTTAAAATGAGCAAACACATCATCCTAACCTGTTTAGAAAGAAGCAGTATGATGTGCTTGAGTATCAGGTATAAGAAAATAAAACAATGTGACTCCAAGATATTTTCACAGTGAAGCGTTAATAAAGATAAGTTGTACTTTTGCAAGACCACATGGTGCGTTTCCATTGTGTGCACTGAAGTATCTGAGTGAATGAGAGAGAGTGACACAAATCAGGACTGGGAGCAGCCAGGGGTCCTGCAACCTCCACGACCCAGCAGTTCTCTTGGAGTCTGTGCATTACCTGAATGAAACACTCTGTGTCATAGAAACAGCTTTTCTTTACATTAGTCTCCAGTGTGATTTCTTCTAAGGTGACTTAATAACATTACTAACGCTTGAAATCATCCTGTGGATTCGTCAGCATCAGTGTTTTCTCATCAGTAAATTTACTCATTGCTTTTTTGCTTTTTTTTCTCTTTTACATTTTTTTTGGCTGCTGATATGAGTGTTCTGGGTATGGATGTGATATTCGGGAAGTTATGTGTGTGCAGTGTGATTGCTGATATCAAGTGTGCTTCCCAAAAGCACCAGATGCGGTTCTAAATCAAGCTGAGCCTCCAAGCTTTGGGAAGTGGCTGATATCACAGAGCCTCAGGAAGACTGTAAAGAAGATGCTGCCAAATGGCACACATCCAATTAGCTTCCTCAGTGGCATATTTAGGACAATTAGGGGAGACTGGTGAATGTGGGAGAGTTATGGTTATGCATTCCTTTTTTTCCCCTTCTTTTTTTTTTCCTTTTTTCCCCCCCCTCTTATTTTCTTATTTATATTTTTAATCCAAGACAATGTACAGTAGGCTCTATGCTCTGGAAAATATGGGTCCAGATAGCCATTGCACCTCAAATTTCATACTGTTGACTCTAGGTAATAGTGACATTACATTCTTAAGAATCAAAGGCACAATATAATTAGGAGAGGTATTATTTTGTGTTTAGCAGAGCACTAAATTAATGATATATGGGCATGATTCCGCTGGTGCACATCCCTGTTACTATGGCAACAATATTATGTCATGTGAGTCTGTCCTTGGTGTTACTTAGAGCAGCAAGGTCTCAGCAAGCTCCTCATTTATTTTAGAGTCCTAAATAGGCACTTTCTGTGTGTGTGGAATGAAATCAGTTTTATTATAGCTACAAATGTTATATATTCCATTAATTGCTTCTCTTATGTTATAGTGTTAATTTACGTTACTTACTTGGAGCATTAGCATTAACGTAAAACAGATAATTAGTGAACTGCAAATGACTAATGCACCCATATTGTGCAAATTCCTCTTTTCATATTCAAAGCACTACCATGTGCTCTGACTTCTCCAGCCCCAGCCATTAACCTCAGGGGTTTGCAGACCAAAAAAGGAGATGGAGTCAGTCCAAGAGGAAACATTCCCATCTCCAGAAGCACTGTCTACTGATTCACAAAGAAAGAATTTCAGAAATTCAGCCTCTTTCCATCTCCCATCACTTCTCCTTCGAGCTTCTAAAGAAGAAACAGTTTTGAGAAAGACTCCTGCTAGGGGCACATGATGTCAGGCTCAGTCCTCTGTTTTCCAGCAGGCAAACCAAAGTTCTTTGATCAGGATGACATTGACTACTGTCAGTCTGACAACGAATTGCAGTACGAATAAAGGTATATCCTAAAGACTGTATCCAGATTGGATTTTGATCATTTTGATTTATTGTTCTGTTTTTCCAAATGTACTTTGATTTGCAATAGTAACCTCTGAAATGTCTGAATCAATGTCAACATACTGCACACTTCTCTCAGGTTAATGCAATTGCCTCAGCTAATGAGATTATTTCGCAGAGCAGCAGCCAGCAGATGGCAGCCTGCCTGTTACCGTTTCAGCTAATGCATTTTTTATAAAATATGGGAAAGTAAACCAAAGGTGCATCTACTGTGTGTGCTGGGGGGAGGAGAAGAGGAGATGTTTTGCAAGTCAGAACCTGCAATTAAAGGAAAATGTTTATCTTTATTATTATTATTATTCTTATTTTTGCATAGCCTAGATTAATTAGATTTGTTCTGTTATCAGTCCTTTTTGTACTAAGCTACACCCAGTCCTGGTTACAACAAAATGATTTTCCTTTCCCCATCCCCAACTTCAAGCTTTGCATACTTTAGAGAAATACTGTATCTCCAAAGTACCAGCTGGCCAATCAATTTATCTTGACATTTACAGCTGGGAAGTTCATCTATTAATAAGAGATTCATCATGTACCAAAAGACGATTAATGATAACCATATATCAAGATACAGACTTTAGACAAAGCCATACTGCTCCCCATAAGAAAATAGAATAGAGCTACAACGTAAGAACTATCATATGAAATTTTGAATCATCCACCGTATTTTAATTCCTGGAAATATAAGGCAAGAACCTCAACCTGTGTAAATCATGGTGTCTCTGATGAAGGCAACTGAAATGACAGTGATTTAGATCAACTGAAAATGTGACTCGCAGGCTTATTTGTAGTTTTTCTTACTATTACCTCTCTCTCCCTGGAGTTTTGTGCTTTCTAAAAATTTCAGTATTACCCGCTGCTAAAATGGATCATCCAAAACAAAATAAGGTAAATAAAGGGATTTTTCTTTTTTTTTTTCACACTAAAGAATGACATTTACAATTTTGGAGAAGAGTCGTTGCCTTGCTCAGTCACTTCCTCATTTTGGGTGGCTGCACAAGGTTGGCACCTGCTACACAGAGGAGCTTCTTTCCGTGTGTAGCTGGAGATCAGTGAAGACAGAAGCTTTTGGGGAGTATCACTGTTTTGCCTGCATTCTTTCACTGTTCCTGACTCAGGTACAATGAAGGCCAAAATAAACATACACAGACAGATGACATCGTTCTGAGAAAGAGGCTTGCTTACACTTTCCCCACCCTTCCTCCTCCTTCAGTCATCCTTCAGACTGATTTAATGATTACAAAGGTCAGTGGCAAAACACTGTTGACTTTAATGGCTTAAAATCAGGATCTAAAGCAATGTTTTGTCCCAGCTCCTCTTTTGTTTCCTTCCTACTTCTTTTCTACCACTATATACGCTGGCCTATCTGATCACGGCCACTGAGATTATCTACGTTTACTGTTGAACAAGCCTCCCTTATTCCTCAAACATTAGGCACAATTTGTATCCCTTTATACCAAAGAAGGAGATAACTTAAATGACTCCATGAAGAACATATAGTTGTGTGCAGTATCTGTGCCACATAATGTAATATTAATTCATACAAATGGTCCCATTGATTTTATTTGGGTTGCTCAAGCAGCCCAGGCTTTCCAGTGCTAATGCAATAAGTGCTGTATGGCCAATAAACCTTTGTGATTCTTTTTCAACCTCATTATTTCTTTCAAATCTCTTAAAACTTTTTCTAGCCTGATGTACCTTAAATGCTCCCTGACAGAAACTAATGTTGTCACATTGGTTCCATCTTTCCATTTCCATTGGTCTGATAGACAGTGAAATATCTGTTTTGGATGTGTACATAGCATGAAAGGATCATGCTCTTAGGATACAAATAGAAAAATAGGGATCTCAAATTCCTATCCCAACTTTATTTGCTGCCTCCTCCTCCTCCTTTTTTCCTTTTCCAAATAAAATAGCTTGATGTGCAATTTGATAAAAGTGTTAAAGGAAAAATTACTAATCCCATAGGTAATACTAAGAATAAAGAATAAATAGAAATAACAAAAAATAATATTCCCTTGAGCAAGCATTGTAAAATTAAATCCTTAGCATGTCTTCCTTTCTGCTTTCCTTTTCTCACCAAGAAAAGTTAAACACTATTATTTAGTTAAATCATTTTAGTTAGGCCATTACTGCAGGCTACATAGGTTAGATGATTATTACTTTCCTTTTGCAGATTTGCTGTTCCTTTTTAGTTACTACTGACAGTTTCCCCATCACCACAGGGCACATTCTCATTGGAAGGTTGTTTGTGCAGTGGATTTTATTAATGGCCGTAATCTCCTGTCGTGTCAGTTAATGCATTCTCCAAGTGGTGTGACAAGGGTTGACTGAATCTTACAGCTAATACAGGAGTGAGAAATATGTGTGTGAGGTAACCCTCCCCCATAAAGTCTGTTTTGTGGTGCTTTTTTTTGATATACAAATATTAAGTAAATCCCACAAAGGACTGAGAGCAGTGGGAACCTAACTCCCCCTAGCTCTTTAAATTTGTCAACTATGAGAGCCTCTTTTAGTTAATATTGTTATTAATAAGCGATTTCCCATACATTTTATTATTCTTGCTTAAATATAACATAAAATATAAAAGACCTACCCCTGCAGAACAAGTATTTTCCTTGATGTAAATTTAACAGGAGAGAGAATTTAAAAATTAATAAGATACTAAACTTGGCATTATTTGACTAACGCCTCCTAAAATGCTCCCTTTTAACGCAACTCCCCAGAGAATGTCTATGAGTTAGAAAGATATGGACTTTGAATTCCTGCAGACAAAGGCAATTCTTCAGCTTTGAGACCATCCTATACTGATTTTTCTAATAAAGCACTGACCGTTGAAAAAGAAAGTGCTGGTCAGATAACATTGCTGTGCCTCAGGAACACTGTCTGCAGCTCAGTCTCCTCAAATAGATATTTCTGTTGACTTCAGGGTTTCGAAGGCCAAGTAGAACTGCCTGTTCACAAAAGGTGGGATACAGAATAAGTAATTGTAGGCTTGACCATCTGATTTTTTTCGCAAACCAGTATGAAGAATATTTAAGGCTATAAATTAAATTCTGAACTAGAAGCTGTCTACCTGTGCCGAGCTTTGCTTGATTATGTAGTTCTTAAAATGTATCCTCATAAAGCTTCGTTACAAAAGATTGGTTTTCCTCAAAGGAATCATATTTTATCCAAAATATGTTGTCAGTTTCTTTGTTCAAAAAAAATACTCCTAATGTAACTCCAAATAAAGCAATTGATCACAAACAAATCACAGCTTTTTAACTCAAAACTAAGGAGCTATTAATGTCTCTTTCAGCAAGAGAGATAGAAAAGTTCCAAAAAAGATATTTGGAACTGGATATGGGAGTAATATCTACCCCTGTTGCAAAAACAGAGCACAAACGTTTTAAACCAAGATGCAGAATTCTTTGTAGAGTCCAGAAAATTTTTGATTCAGAGCACCTTTCTCATCTAAGTAAGAGCACAACTACTTTATGCTCAGACATTTTGTTGACATCTACTGAAATATCTAAGAAAAAGGACGCGATGTAATTGTGAACTTAGTTGTTTCAGCAAGGAGCCTATCTTGTAGGAACTGAAGCTGGAACATCAAATTCATCTCTGAATGGACACAGAAACACTCCGACAGTAGCAAATTGTGTTCTTTGTTAGCAAGCACTACTTTCTCACTGCCGGATGCAGGAGGTTGTTCAATATATTTTTTAAGCAATCTAGTCACTTAGTGTTATATTATTCCTCATGATCATTTGAATTCCATTGGTTTTGAGTCCTTATTATTTCATTTCCAGAGAGTCTCCCTCAGTGCTCTGCCAGAGACTCAAGAGGTTTCTGGACTGTTGTATAGCAAGCATGACAGAAGGTTAATAATAAAAATAACCAACCTTGGCAAAGCATCAAATTGGATGAAAAGAACCGCCTAAATACATGCATTTGCCAAGCAAGCTGGCGCAGAACCAAGGTGAATGGTTAAAAGTTGTATTAGTATTTCTTAAAGAAAATAGCTCAGCTGAAAATTCAGAGCTTTTTTGAGCCATGTAAAGACACATTCAGGATTTACAACCACATTTCAAAAGGGAAATGAAGGAGATTTCACTGAAGATTAATAGAATTAAAGCAACAAATTTGGAATGCTATTGGTTTTACCAAGTCCTGTCTTCTTATACTGAAGACACTCCAAATTGTCATGGCTGCTCAAGCAGATGTTCCTCCACCGTTCCTTTCAAAGCCTAGGACAAAGGGTGAGATTAATTTTCCTCCCATTTGTACCAGTGTTAGCAGTCACAGTGCATCTGATACTAGTATCAGGTCTAAACTATAGCATGAGGCTCAAATATGTCTAATTCTTGACAGTATTCACATTTTATGTTGGACCTCGCTTTTCATTAAGAGCCAGAAAATGATCGCTCACGCTGAGGAACTGCACTTTACGCTGAAGCACATACTAACTGACAGCTTCCTTGAAGAACTATTTTGTGAACACTTACATGAAAGGCTTTGGAGACCCCAACACACAACAAGTATCCAGCATTGTTTTCTGGATATTCTTCTAAATTTGTACTTTTATACTTAAAAGCTTTTTATAAAAACAGAGCTGATTTTTAACACAGCTGCAGACTTCTCCCTATCACTTGTATTATAAGACACAAGCTCTGAATATTTGTTCTGTTACAGAACAACATTTTGCAATAAATGCAGGGTTTCCAGGTTAAAGTCATCCAGTGTTACCAGATATTCGGAGTAGAAGCAGTCCAGGCCACATTTTAGGCAACTATGCTTTTTGTGTAAATCACAGTAGTATCTGAAGGTTATCAGTGTATTTTCGTGCTTCTCATCATTGTAATGACCCTACACTATCCTACATCAGGATTTGTAAAGGTAGCTTTTTTTTTTTTTGGTAGACTAGGGGTTTCCCCTATATACCTTCTTGGAGAATGGAGAGAAGAGTGGAATAGATAGCGCGTTTGAACTTATTCTGTGAGGAATTTCTTGAGTGTGGTAAGAAACGCTGAATAGCAGTTTAAGCTTTACTTATCCCTATCCTATGTATATCTCTCAAATTAAATCAGTGGGTTTGAATTTCTTCCCACTTTACACTGAAAATCAACTAATTTTTAAACAGAGAGTATATCAGTCAAAGAGAAAAGGATGTGATGCAAACCAGGAGCATTGACATCAATCAGCAAAGTATACGCATCTTGGCTAAGACCACACGACTACATAACAAGCATCATCAAATAATCCACTCTAGCTAAGCAAAATGGAGTAAGATGCTGACAGTGCTCTAATAGCTTGCAGAGTATCTCCATAGCTGTTGTCAGTAGTGCAGACATAGAGTGGGATTGTTCTTTCTAGGAAAGTGTGAGTTCTACTTTCTGCCACGTTGGATGCGTTATTCAGTCTCAGAAGAGAAGATTGAATGTACTGAGTTCATCATGACCCTAATATTAAAAACACATTTATTTGACTTTGCTGTTCTTTATTTAAAACAGCCTATTTTTGCTTATTGTTTACCAACATGGGGCAATGTGAATGTGTTCTATGTCACAAGGCTCTTTTGAACTAAGAAAATTGTCTAGTGACTTTCTTCTAAATCTGATATAGTGTACTAAGTGTGAAGCAACATGCTCTATTTTTATATCAGTGACGTTATTCAGTAAGTATTGCATTTGTTTCACCAGTTAACACATGGTCTGTGTTTATGAATCTAACCACCTTGTAAGGGGAACTTGCTTTGTCTGAGCTTCTCTCCTATTAATATTATTGGCTTTACAGTTTCACCTACATGTTCAAAAACAAAAACGTTCCACTGTCATGAACACTGTGCAAAAGCATAGTAAGAAAGAAGAAATCAGATTGTCAAAAGGTATATTCCCCCTATTTAGAGTTGACATTATCCTCATTTGTCTTAACTAGGTACGTTAAGCTTCCTCACTTGTACATGTTTCTGCTTTTGCAGTCTACACCCTGATGTGCACATGTGAAACAGGGAGTTACTGTAGTTTTGCTGCTACATGTTTTTTTTTTCTTTTAATTCTTCTGGGACAGTGTCGTGGTTTGACTCAGCAGATACCTAAGTTCCACACAGTTATTCACTCACCCTCCCCCATCCCTAAATGGGACGGGGGAGAGAAGTAGAGAAATATGCAGTAAAACTCGTGGGTTGAGATAAACGCTATTTACTAAGATAGTGAAGAAAACAAAAGAAATAACAGTACATATATATATATATAAAGAGGATACGCAGAGCAAGGGCTCACAGCCAGCGGCGACCCTTCCTCCCGGCTAACCCCCTTCGTAACAAAAGGAGCCGGAAATCCCACCAATCACATGATGTTATATGGTATGGAATAGCTTTTTGGTCAATTTGGGTCAGCTGCCCTGGTCCTGTCCCCTCCCACTTCCCAGCTCCTTATGCCTCCCCCAATTGTTTCACTGACAGAAGAATGCGGAACTGAATATGTCCTCGGCTCTGTTCAACACTGCCAGGATGTTATCAGTTTGTTTTTCTTCTGAGGCGAGAACATAGCTTCATACTAGACACTATGAGAAATGTAACTTCTGTTAGAAACTAAGACAGAAAGGCTATGTGTGGGCAGTTGGGAGAGGAGGAGATTGGACAGGAACACTGCAGTGACTTCCCTGTTGTATGTAAGATCGTTTAAAATCTTCACCAGTGACTTTGATGATGGGACAAAATGCAGCCTTCGCAAGTTTTCAGATGGCACCAAAATAGGCAGAAAAGATAGTAGTACAGAAAAGAGATGTCAACCAGCAAAAGAAGTAGGTAAGCACAAAATTCATAAAGTGCAATAAAGAACAGTGCAAAGCAGTGGGATAGAGCAACCATGTGCAGCAGTCCAGCCTGTGAACTGTCTAGATGCCAGTTCTGCAAAAAGGCCTGGGGGTCCTGGTAGATAACTGACCGGACAAGAATTACCAGTGTGGTTTGTTAGCCATGAGAGAGTTAACAGGATTTGGGCCTGTTTTAGCAAAAAAGTAGCCAGCAGGCTGAGGGAAGAATTTTTTCTCCTCTACGCAGTGCTTGGAAGGCCACATCATGAGCAAGGTGATGTGTTGGAAAGAGTTCAGGAGAGGGACGCCACAGTAGTCAGGGCGCTGGAGCACTTGCTGTACAGAGTGGCTGAGGAAGGTGGTTTGTTCAGCCCAGAGAAGGAAAAACTCTAATTGCTAACTTCAATTATCCTGATAGGTGGTTTTACACAAGACAGAGCCTTATTCTTCTCAGAGGTGTATAGCAAAAGGACAAGGACCAACAGTCACACATTACGGGAAGGACAATTATGACCATATAAAATGAAAAGAAAATTGTAGTGAGAATTGTTAAGAAGTATAAACTGATTGGTCAGAGAGGTTTTGCGATCTCTATCTTTAAAGATTTTGAAAATATGTCTGGACAAGTCCTTTAGAAAACCAGGCTAAGTTTTAAGCTACCACTTTTTTGATTATGGAGTTAGATCAGATGACCTTCAGAGGTACAGACTGACATAAATTATTCTGTTGTTCTGTGACTATAACTTATTGCATGAGCTTAAGGAAAAGTCTAGTACAGTCTAGTACATTAGCAGCAAAAGAACGAATCTTATTCTGGAAGGATATTCATCTGTTATTACTGGAAACTGCTATTTCAATATTAATGACTGACAGAATAGGCATTTCCTGGCATTTAATGGCCTGTTGAGTGCCTGAGAAACAGCTGAGAGCTCTTTGCCTGGCTCATCATTAGTTGACAGAAAATGACCAACTTGGAGAACACTAGTACTATTGTATACGCTGAAAACATTTGAAAGAAATAAATGCATTAATTGGACTAAATTCTTTTCTCAGTTACATAATGTCAGGAGAGTTGAATGTGTATTACCAAGAACAGATTTTTCTTTCCTTCTTTCTTTTCTTTCTCTCTTTTCTTTCTTTATTCTTTCTCTCTCTTTCTTCCTCTCTTTCTGTCTTTCTCTCTTTCGTTCTTTCATGAAATAACTGGAAGTAGATCCTCACGTTGCTATTGTGTTTATAATAGATAGCCACATTCCTTCCTGATGAAAATCTATTGAATGTGTCCTATAATCGCTAAGACCTGATGCTGTAAGGAGTGGGATGGCAAGATTCCTTTCTCATTATCACTCCTCTTGTACAACATTCTACTTTCCCTTCAACAACCCATTGTATGTCTCATTTTTCCATTACATATGAAAGATATAGCTATTTCACAATGTAATTACTTGATTTCAGTCTATAATCAGTACAACTCACAATCATTCATTGATTTATTTTCAGTGAGGAAAGCAGTAAACTAATGTGGGGCTGTAGGCGAACAGCTTTTGCTGTGGCTTGAGCTCTGTGCTCTGAGGATGCAGTTTGTTTTCAAGTGTCACTGGGGAAAGGACTGGGAAAAGTGATAACACTGTAGGTGTGGTCCTTGGATACAAAGCATAAGGACAGTGATCTGCACTCAGGACTGTGGGGACAGTATAGTGTTCTGAAAACATCATCTTACCAGCACTATTGTTATTAAAATTAGGAAAAAAAAAAAAAAAAACAACCAGAATCCCAAACCACAATGTTTAGATCTTTTAGTTGTACTAAATAAACAGGGACATGCAAACATAAGCTAGTGTATTAAAATACATGGAAACAAGTGATTTACAGCTTACTCAAATAAGAAATGTACCTTAGTACTCTGAGAAGCTGACAAAAGGCCTGTTTCTCTGAACTGTTATGTTAATTTTAGAAAGATATATTGATTTCAAAGAAGTCGAACAATATCTGCCAAATCTGTCTATATCTGACACATCTGACATGGCTCACATCTCTAACACAGTTCAATGTTCTTAAGACATGATCTTCATTTTAATGAAGTTTCCAACTTAGGCTTGAAAGGGGCAGGCTGTAAAACAAGCTTGGGGAGACACCTGGGAGTCTTTCTGCATGAGGAATGTTCGAGGGAAAGGCAATTCTGTCTGTCCCTTGCTGTCACTGTGGCACTTTAAGACAAGGTAAATGGTGGAGATGTCTGAAGTGACCTCCACTGAAGGGTGCAGAGAGAACTGGTTGCTCTCTTTTATCTCTGAAAGTTCATGAAGGCCAGGCAGATGTTCCCAGTTACTGGAAGAATGCTGATATCATATCTGTCTTGAAAAAGGTCCAGAAGAGAAATTCAGGGAACTACAGGCTGGTAAGAATGAAAATCATGGACCAAACTCTTTTGAAGCACATTTCTGGACACATGGAGGAAAAGATGAGAAATCAGCATGGCTTTATGAAGAGTAAATAATGTCAGACCAGCCCGATTGCCTCCTACGATAAAATGACTGGATTTACTTGACTTTAACAAAGTTGCTGTTACTCTTTGATAATATTCTTGTACTTAAGGAGGAACATTTTGATTTGATTGGTGGACAACCAGATGGATAAGAAGTGTTTGGATGGGTCATACTTTGCCTGGAGGCCCATAACAGATTGGATACTTCAGAGGTCTATCTTGAAACCTGTTCTGTTTTATATCTTTATCAACGGCCTGAAGGAGGCAACTGTGAACAAGTTTGCAGATGGGGGATGGTGAGAAAGTTAATATGCCTGAGAGCAGAGCTGCTATCCAGAGGGACCTGGGCAGGTTGGAGGGATGGGAAGACAGGAACTATGTTAAACTCAACCAGTACCAATGCCCAGTCCTCCAACACAGAAGGATATAGGTGACATATAATCTAGTGTTAGGGTCTTGGTGGTCGGGAGAGGCTCTGTGCCATGGGCGCAGAGGGCAGCTGATTGTGGGCAGCAGGAAGCTGGGCAGGAGCCAGCTGTGAGTCCTGGAAGCAATGTGTGACAGCAGGGCATAGCTAGGTCATGCCCACAGCTGGAGGGCAGGGATTGTCTCCCTCTGCTCTGCTCTGCATGCAGAATTCTTGTGATGCTAAAGCAGATGTGACTTGTGTGAAGACACATATCAGGGTAGACTTTACACACAATGATATTGTATTCAATTGTATTCTAGAACCTAATTCTGACTGAAACTGTATTCTGACTGAAACTGTATTCTGATTGATTTCAAGACAGAGCCACCCCCAGCAAGACAGTGAACCAGAATTTAGTTTAACTTCAACTACTTCAGCAAGCTGACAAAACATACCACTATGTAAATCCATGGTAAATCTGTGTTTGAAAGAAAATATTCAGGATATCAAAAAGGCTATGGGAGAATTTCAGAAAGGGCAAAAAGGGTCACCATAAGCAGAAAATGACTTCCCTGTGAGGAGTGGTTATGAAGAGTAGGACTCTTCAGTTTGCAAGGGAGATGACTTAGGTGGATAACATAAAGACCTATTATATATCTTGGACAGGACCAACAAAGATCTGTTGTTTACACTTTTCTCAAAGAGCTAGGAGGCATGGAGATAAACCAATAAGCATGAGGTTCAAAACAAGGAAAACGATTCTTTATACAGAGAAAACTAAGCAGTGGAATTCCTAGCAACAGAATGACGTGGATGCTAAAAGTTTCCACAGGCTAAAAGGGTATATGGATGGGCTGGAAGATTGAGAAATTCATCTGAAACTACTGAAGGCAAAGCTGAAGAGATTCCCAATCTGTTCTCAGCGGATGGCTGAAGGCGTTCTGGGCCAGAAAATATCCTGAACTTCTTCTAGGATTGTACTATCGCCTGGATATCTGCTTTTGATTACCAGCAGAGACAATTGGAATAGGTGTACTTTTGTCTGACACAGTATGTCTGTTCTTTTGTACATCTTTATGTTGGAAGTGGAATATTGTGCATAAAAAGAAAGATTGTTTACTTAGAGGGTTTACCTGAATCATGTCAGATTAACGACATATACGTGGGAACAATTCATAAAACAGAAATTTCAGTCAGAACTGTGAACATTCAGTCTATAGAAATGGTATGGTCCATGGAAAAAAAAGCTGTATTCAGCTGTGACACACATGCAGTGTTCTTTCTGAAGTGACGGGAACCATGTGTGCATTAAATTCAAATAAAAATACAAAAATAGCAAAAATAGATACAAAGGCACCTGTGTGAGGGGAACAATCCTATTTACGGAAAAAGCTGCAATATTTATCACTTTTTCAATCCTTTGTCACAGATTTCTAAAGGACAGATGGATAAAACCTGATACCTAGTCAAAAAAGAAGGGTAATAATGAATACTTCTCTCTTTAGACATGCTCTGGAATGAACAAAAAAATCACTTTTAAAATGACCTTTTGAAGATAGTCCCATCAAGGAGAACTTAGCTCGTCCAATAGGTTTCATTTCAACTCCAGGAGATGCCTTGTTTCCCAAACCAGCTTGACAAAGGGCTTAAGAGATACTCAAATTCTCACAGGCATTTTAAGCTTTTTAGATTAATTTGAGGAAAAGATTGATCATGCATGTGTTTGATAGATTTATATTTTGTTTAACTATGTCTGACAAAGGAAAAAAGACTTAATTAAGGTGTAACTATAAATTCACATTGAAACTCTAAATAGAAAACAGGAATTGAGATGAACCTTCTGCCTTTCAGATAGGCATGTTAATATAATCTGTAGGTGCAAGAGCAGTTTTTGACCTGTCTGCTGCTGATCATGTAAGGAATTCATCTGTAAACATGGGATGTAGCGTAAAATATTACTAGGATAAGAATTTTCTGAAGTGAACTTTATATATGTAAGTGCGTAATGGAAAGAGTGTGGCTCTAGTAATTTTTAGTTGGTTGAGGTGTTTCTTTCTGAAGTACAGGTAGTTCCATGTTAATTTTTCAAAGCATGTTTCCAGCCATATCACAGCATTCTCTATAGGAGTTTTTGCAGATAAATTCCTTGTTCTCGTAGCAGTCCACTGTATAATCCCCGGTCTCCATTTTCTGACCTAATATGTATTCTTTCTTGATTTCCATTAGCAGGAAGGAATTGTGATATAAAATTTAAGTCCTAGGTCCCTAACAAGAAAATACTCCTGTCCTGGTTTCAGCTGAAACAGTGTTTTGCTTGCTGCTGGGTGATGAGAACATACTCGGGACAGGGCCAGGCCAGGCCTCTTCGTGGGGAAGAGCCGTGGCCTTTACCACACGGCAGCAGGGGCCTGGGCGGAGGGAGGGCAGTTGGCTGGAATTAGGCAGAGTTCCTCCATACCATGTGATGTCACGCAGGAGGGTACAAAGCTGTGGGGAATTGGACAGGGTGCAGCTGCTGCTTGGGGATTGTTGAGCATTGGTCAGTGAGACCTTGTGTGCTGGTCAGTCATTTTATTGTTGCTAGCCATCTGGTGGCTATATGTGTTGTTATCACTGCATATTTGTTTCCATTTTTCTCTTCTGCCTTAGTAAATAGTTTTTATCTCAACCTACGAGTTCTATTTTGTTTCCAGTTCTCTCCCTCACCCCCCGTCAGGGAGAGGGAAGGAGTGAACAGCTGTGTGGTGCCCAGCTTCCTGCTGGGTTAAACCACAAAAACTCCAGGACATTGGGCTTATTTCCTAGAGAGTGATTGGAGATTGGCAGGTAGTTTGGCTTTTGGGAGGACATAGGACTTTCATTTTGTAGCTGTTGGAGATGAGGTTTTATATGTCATGTTTGTGGACCAGACTTCATCAGGCTGAGAGTATATAGGAACTGCATTAGACACTCAGGAGGATATAAATTAAAAGGAATGCAAAGAAATATAAAATGCTGGAAGGTCATAGGGGAAAGCACAAAAGAAGAGGAAGTAGAGAATGTCAAATTAAATATTTGTTTGTCTTCATTTTAATAGATTTTAAATATATTGTTAATAACATAACTAAAACAATCTAATTTTGACAACTTAATTTTTTCTTATTACTGGAATTCAAAGATCATTATTTTCAACACTACATTCTTTCTCAGATACAGTTTTTGATATCATACACCACTCAAATCCCTAAGCCATCATAATCTGTAACTCAATTTTCATTTATACCTAAAAGTCTTCTGACATCTGTTTAAAAACCAGTATCTCCACAAGTACATAGAAATTATTTTATTCCTGCTGGGTATCAACTGAAAGAATCTCAAGTTTAAAATGACATTAAGGTTAATAAGCAGCTTCTAGTGATTTTCTGCTGATATTGTTATTTTTATGGATTCTTTCCTTCAATATTTCCTGTTTTGTCAGTGGCATTAAATTCTTAGTGAGATCTTTCAAATCAACATACAATCTTTTTACTGAATATTGAGATAATTTGATTAAACTTTTCAGACTTCCTTGTAGTTTGTTATCACAGGCATATGAACTTCTTTTTCAATGATGCATCAGCTCTTGCGGGCAAATAACACCCAGCAAGGCAAAATAGCTGAGCTCTGGGACTAATAAATGGACCAATCCATCTATTTTTTTTTTTTCAAATGCAGCTTTTTTCCTCCACCTTTGGGACTTGTGCTCTACCTTCTGTGTGTACACTTTGTATTCATTTTCTGGTCTTGTGGACAAGAATGCCTTAGAAATATATATATATATATTTAAAAATATGATAGTTTCAAATAATTTAATCAAATAATATAAATTAATTACAGTTGCCTATACATTTTCATAACTCCTGTCTGAGTGATATATAATAGTTTATAATATTTACGGTGTTCATTTCACCATGAATCCAGGAATTGCAGTCTGCCTTGTAAGGCATAACACTTGATATTAAGGATTAACCTGATAGGCTGTACCAATATGAAAACTATTTGTTTATTTTATGCACCCAGAAAGGAGTCATTGGGATTAAATTTGCGCCAGATAGAGGAATAAATGAGGAAGTACTGGTTACAGGTTTTTATCCAGTTAATAATTCTATTTTGCTGACAATGTTAATCTATGTATTAATTTATCTCTGTCTTAACATGCTTATGGTTCTGGCAATATGTCAGATCTGATTTTTGTGTACAACTTCTAACTGGGTGTTAGGTCAAGGTCAAGATTCTCCTTGTCACAATCTGCGTATTATTTCATTGTGGTCAATATCAAAGGTGAGGGATTAGTGGACGCATGGCATTTTAAAGCTCCCTGACAACTGCTCTTTCTGCATGAGATATTATTATCATTGTATTCAATGGCTACTGTTAGGATGCCACCATATCATGTTTACTTTCTCCCCTTTGTCACTTTGACACACAGAAGTTGAATTAGGCTGCGATTCTGTTTGATCCCAACCTGTGAAGAGTGCATTCTTATGTTGTGAAGGGAGTAAGAAAAAGCATTTTATCTTCTACAGTCACATTTGCAAAGATTTGTTATTGTTGTGCTGCTGCCAATTTGACTTTACTGAGAGAAAGAGCTGGCTGCAAGGCTGCTGCGTTCTGCTTCCCACGCTGAGGAGGCTGTGACAAGACAGGTCTACTTGATTGCCTCTGAAGGCAGATAGATATACCTATGGAAAGGAACACGTCTCTCTGGCTAGCTTTTTGTGAGTCCTGAACAGAGGTTCTGCAAAGATTGCATGGAAGCTCCAGGCTTTCACCAGAGCTCCTCCCCTCCCAGCCAGAGGGCTGCAATTTCTCAGTCTACAAGTTAGGAAGGCAAAGCTCAGCTTACCCCACAGTTAGTGGTTTCGCATTTAAGTCCTGAAAAACTGAAAATGTGCATTAAAATACCTGCACATAATAACCTGTCACCACTCTGTCTGAGGAGGAGCTACATTTAAATGCTCTTCTTGATGTATTTTAGAAAACTCACATTTTCTGTGGGATTCCCTATTCTGCTTTCCCCTTTCTCATGTTATCTTTAGATCTTGTTGCAGCAGCTCTTGGCTGGACATAGACTCGAGGTCTTCTGAACCTGCAAATAGCTGAACTGTACCCTTGGTGAAGAAAGAGTCAGTCTTTGTCCCCAGGATTTTACTTTACCATGCCCATATTCATTCTGCTGTTGGCTTAAAGGGAAAACTTGGCACCTGAATTCTGTCTCACTCAGCAGAGCAAAACGCTGCCTTCTCAGCTAGCTTGAACATGTCGTTGGTTGTTCCTTTATATGGAAAATAATTCTACTGCTGCTAACAAAAAAGAATGCCAATCCCTTGCCTTTATATAGCACATATTAGCTCAAGCTCACAGTACCTTTTACGAACAAAGCCAGAAGCATGATTTTCTGCAGAGGAAGATGGAAGCAGAGAATGTATAAAGTGTTATCCAGCAAGCTGGGGATGCAGGGGTGCAGAATCCAGTTGTCCCGAGAGCCAGTGCCCTGACACAGGGGTGCAGTAAGCACCTTTGTACAAAGCCTCACAGTGAATAGGCTACAGCAAGAGCTGCCTCTCACAGACTATTTCACCAGTTTCATTCATTTCTGCTTTCAAGCATTTCCATATCACGGTCCCATTTGGGTGGTGGGGAATTTGGTGGCAAAGCATTTGAAAATGTAGAAGGCTCCAGTCAGAGTGAGGGAGAGATGATCTGCCAGGTTCAGAAGGAATTGCAAGGATATCCATGGCAGAGCAATCTTTCATCCCCCTCTGCTGGGTCTCCTTCATTTCTCATGCTCAGGTAACGTATCAGTATAGTTATTTGTCTCACTCTGTATTCAGAGATGGAGGAAAAATCTAGTCTGCTCATCAGAATTCATCCATTCCTTCATAAGTTCAAAGCTGGGTCAGTACAAACCAGATCCTTGGCTTGGAAGCACTTACGTCTTTTTTTTTTTTTTAATATATAAATCTTTCATTAGTGCCATGTTTAACTATGTCCCCACATAAAAGCTTTTTGGCACACAAGGTCCTCCATTTGAGTCACTCTCCTTCATGTCACCGATTAATTTAGGCCATTAGCTAGGAAGCAAACTACCTAATCATTTGTCCATATGTGGCCTGCATATGTAGCAAGCTTGTACGTTTATAAGTGCAGTTGGCTAGCAAAGAAACCACTGGCATTTCATTACATTTCTGTGTATCTCAGCACTTTCTACCCTTACCCAAAAAAATGAGAAGGAAAAACACAGCCTGTCTTTAGAGTAATTCCTACAAACACAGTCAGAATCAGAAAAGTCCATCATTTGACGCTTCTAGTCCAATTTCCAGAGTCCTGTTCTTTCTACTAGGTGACCTGATCCAAACTTTAGTTTATTTCTTGCAACCTGCTATTGGCAAAACTCTATGAAAATGGTTAAATTTATATTGTGAACAAGTCAAAGGGAGTTTGGATAAGTAAAAAAGCAATATTATCTGAAATTTTGTTAGAAGTTAATTGTCTTTGTAATCTCAATCTCTGCCTTGCAAAATTTTATTATAGATTGCGTTTTACTGAAGTCTCTGAGCTCTTCTCCATCAAGTCCCAATTTAATCAAGACCTTTATTTTCACTGATTCTCTTTCAGTATTTTCATAGTTCAAGTCTATAATCACTATTCAACAGTTTTAATTATATCTACTGCTCAAGAGACCTAAAACACAGCTTTTCATATCTTTATGAGATACTTCTTGTATGGAGCCTTGAAGATCTCATAATTTATATGCTATTAAAAAAGTCTTATGTGAAGTGGAAGTGAGATCTGGACCGTACTGAATACCTGTGAATAGCTTCAGGATTTTAATATTTGCTTTGTGCTTAGTTTCTATAGCCATCACAGACTTAAAACATGTGAGACGTATGTGTGTACTGCAGAATTTTTCCTGGGGCTTCCGAATGCAACTCTTTAGTTTAATGAGAAATGCTCAAGTCTCTGTAGCTTATTTAGATAAAACATCACAAACTCATTTTCTGTTCCCACAAAACATCCTTGTGAGTCTGTGTAGCTTAAAGGGAAAAGGTTGTTTCATACAAAGATTATTCTCAGGTCAGAGTGGTGAGAAAAGGCTCCACTGCTTTATGTTTTCTATCATGAGACATTTTGACCATCCTATATTAGTGACCACGCTCCATGCTCCATTGTATTTTCTCAAGGTTTTCCCCTCTTTTGATGATGTTTTACACTCTTCAGCAGGCATCACAAATCTAATCCCGTGCATGTGCACAGAGTACACATTGCTGTGCCTCAGCTTCCCTTCTGCCACAGAATTTTTGGCTACAGACACAAAGAATGTAGATTAGGATTCCTTGTAAGGAATAGGTACTCAGTTTACCCTGAGTCTAACTCTGAACAGTCAAGTCCCCTGCAATAGACCAGTTGCATTTTTTTCCTAATATCTTTCAAAATCTCCACAATCAAAAGTTCAGACTGTGAGCTATTAAGATCTATATACCTGGTACTTCACAAAAAGCAATGAAATTGCTCATAGACACCTCTGATGACAACTCTTCCTATATACTCTTCCTATATTCTGTTATCCCTCTGCTCTCCCATGTCTTGGGTTTGTTCCACAACTTAATCTGAAGGTGATAATTGTCTTTTTTTTTTTTTTTTTAATTTTTTCTTTTTTTTTTTTTTTATTTCCTTTCCAGCT
>WBMW01003376.1:384090-462367 GCA_013396635.1 Penelope pileata
AAAACATAAAAAAGAAAAGGAAGATAAAAGAGCAATGAAGAAAAAAATGGGCGATTTGTTGAGATAGATGCATTGTTGGATACCAAAAACATTTGTCTTATGCAACATCTGTGTGAGGGATTGATAGAGGGACATGACAGAATGAAGATTACTCCATACTTGCCCTTCTTTTTTCTTGTTAACAAGCATTTGCTCTATTTTCAGACACAAGACTGCTGGCTCTGGTTTACCTGGTATAACTGTTCTTGAGGACAGTATGTCTTTAAGAGGGAAAGGTGGAACTGTAAGCAGTAAAAAGTTGTGATTTGTCAGAATTAGCAAAGCTATGGAAGGAAAGTTAGATCAATCAGCTCTCTGTTGTATTACTTTGAACATCCATTTTCTCAAGAACAGTTTTCCTCTTAATTAAAAGAAAGCTTTTTCCATAGATGCTTTTTCAAAGGGACCAAGACTTCAAGGCTGGGACATAAGTCAGACCTGCAGTAGCAAATCTCATTTGGTATTGGGAGCTGTGTTGGATATCCAGGCTGAGAATGGGAAAATTGTCTGACTCCATCCTAAGAAGCAAGTAATGGTTAGAGACCTGAGCAGCAGAGGGAGTGTGGTCAGAGAGATAAGAAAATGTCAGAGGCACAGTTTTCTCAGGATCTGTAAAAATCAGTGATATACATAAGAAGGCACTACATGCACAGATCCTTAAAATACCTTTAAGAATCCGGGTTTCAGTCCCCAGGATTATCCAAGCTTTTGATTCTGATAAAATGATTTACGAATGTGCCAATAAGTACTGCTCATAGGGATGATATTTGTGATGTTCATATTCAGAGCCATGATTTCAGGATGTCAGACATACTAGGAAGATAGTTTGCAATTGTGTAATCTATTTGTAAATACTTCAGGTCCTTAGCTAGACAATGTTTTATGGAAATAAACAATTCTTAAATAGAACACTTAGCATAAAAAAAATAATGATTCCCTTTTGCCTTTTGTTGTAGTTTCGTAAGCTCCAAGCTCAATTATCTATGAATAAGATATTATGCTGCATAGGAACTCTGGTCATACTGAATGTTACTTTTACTTACACGGCAAGGTTAAGTGTAGTTACTGTATTAGTTGCATTTTCATCATAGTGGGTGATATTTTCATTTTTAAAATATCTATACAAAATAAATTGAAGCCTAGAAAGCATGCTTGATCTGGCCTGGCATATATGCAAAACCAGTTTGGTTCTATTATTCTTTCAGTTCAACAAAGAAGAGAAGCAGAGAACTTTCCTAGCTCCACATCACAGGCACACAAATGCTTGACAGAAAGGTGAGCACCATTGCAGAAGGGATTTTCTGCCCTGAGGTAGAGGAGAGAAGCATTTCTGTATTTTGCAGTTTGCTTCTTTTTTGATAATTGAATATTTACAAATTGATCTCTTCCTTTCCACAGTGTCGTAAAGTTTCTGAACCTGAATGGAGAGAAAAGTGCTTCTATTATTGAAGCAGAATATGGTAATACATGTGCTTGCCATGTGTCATTATCATAGAAATACTGCAGCCAGAGTATATAGAACATTTTAAATCTCACAGCCATCTTAAATCTCAGTCCAAGCCAGTGAAAGGTTATTACATAGGTACAACAACATGCTAATTTCATAATCCAATGTCTGCTCATTTGTCAAAATATTTTATTTTTCTGTTTCTTTGATTACATTCCACTGTCTTTGTAAGTTACTTAGGAGACAGATTACTCACAGAAGAACTTTTTTTTTCAAGTTTGCAGTCATTTCTGTAAATTTTAAGTCTTTTTAGGTTTCTGCAATGTATACACACAGTTAAATACATCTATGACAATAGAGTTTCATTCCAGTAAGCAGCATGGACCCATATCTATACTTGCCTCCCTTTCCTCTAGTTGTCCAGCCCGAGGTTCTGCTCTATCCTTCCATATGTCCTCATCACATTAATTTCACATTGATTTCAAGTCTCTTCTGCTCTACTACTAATATTCCTGAAAGAGATATCCCTGTCCTTTCTTCTTATTAATGCCAAGGCTAATCTGCAAATATTTTCATTCTCCAATTAAGAGATTAGTAATGGGAGTCTCATACAATGGTCTCCCTGTACTTCCACTCAAAGCTCCGTTTCACCACAATATCATCCTGTCGACTTAAGTGGCATTTTATATTGGTGTCACCAAGGGGAGAGAAAGGTTCAGAAATGTTTGTAAATCAAGTTCCTTCTATGAACAGCATTTTGAACATCTCTTTGTGAAGAGCATCTTATAATGTGAACGATCAGATTTTGAGCAAAAAAAGAAATTGCAGATGATATATTTGCTAAATAATTATAATAAAAATAATAACTCTGGTAAATTGGATCTCCCCTCCCCTTCTACCTCCCCCCCACAGTGTTCCTGCGGAGGAGCTGAGTCTCTGAAGCAGACAGGGACGGTGGCCAGGAGTGTGGCAGAGCTGCTGCTCCCCTCCCTCCCCCATCCTCACACTGCCCACTGTGTTGGGCAATCAGCAGGGGAGCGAGTGTGCCAAAAAGCTCCTTACAGCACTGTCTGACAAGGGAACTCAGGCGAGGACTGTGCTATTTCGGTAAAGGCTTGAGATGAAAATAATGCCATACTACACTACAGTGATCTAATCATTTATAACAGGTTTATTCAGAAATCCTCATTCATCGTCCTCTTAGGTAAAACTCTGGTTGATTTATCAGCTAGTCAATCAAAACACAAGATATTCTGTTAAATGCTTAAAAATAAGTAGACATCTGACCTCAAGAGAGGAACTTTTGCCCCCCTCCAGCTGTTGTTTTTACAGAGTTTTCTATAGCCATTTATGGAGTTTCTTTTCTATTCTGCTCCTATGGCTTGTTTCTGTTACGCAATGAATTGTGAGAGTAAGACAAACTAGGGAAGACAATAAAGGCACCATGTGATTTTTCTGTATTTGTTCTGTAAAGCATGTAGCTCATTTTATACAATTGTATAAGTGGCAGTAAAATAATTGGCTTCAGAGGGAGTTTTATTTGGGTAATTTCTACATAAGGATTGCAGGCTGGGGCTCCCAGTGAATTAAACAGCTCCAAAATACTGAGATATCTTTTTTCACATTTTTACAATACCTATTGTTTATTTCACACCTCTACAGAGCTGGGGTATTTGGGTAAAAAAAAGGGGAAAAAATGAAGTGAATGTTTTCACCAAGTGAATGTTTTCAGTAAGATTGCCATATGGAATTATCTTGTTTTAGAGATTTGTTTGTGATATCCATTAAAACTAATGTGTGAGAGTACCTAGTAGTTTTGATATTTCCATTTTAATTCCCAAACAAAAATGCCATAAGGTGGACTGCCAACTGAGAGAGAATAACAAATTTTTTAAATACCTTAATTGAGGTACATAATACTGTTAGTGCATAAAAATCTTGTTCTTGTCTCAGGGGAAAATGTTTTGAGGGGAGGGGTGGCACAAATTACAACAGTGGCATGTTGTAATGACACCAAAAATGGATGTTTTGCAACAGCATGTAGACTGGTCATGAAGAAATTTGTGTTCCACTAGTAGCAAGAGGTACAGCAGACTGGCAAGTCACTTCGTTTTCCACAGCTTGTGTTCGGCCCTCAGCTATGTTTAGGACTTTACAAGAGTTTCATGTTGCTTTTGTAGAGGAACGAACAAGCAGATAAGGATTTTACCGAGGAGCCAAAATGTGACATGAAGTCTTTTTATCTTTTTGAGTCAGAAAAGCACAAAACCTAAGAGGCTGCTGCCACTCCTAGCCTGAGAATTGATTTTTTTTTTTTGAGTCCTCTCCTTTGTGTAAATAATAAGCTTTCCAACAATTACACTGAATTCTTCCTTTAAATATTTAAACTCTAAAGGAGGTTTGGCTTAATTACTGTAAGAAACATTGAACTGAGCATACATCAACCCCACAAATTTTGTACCACAGTCTCCTATTGCCTTAGTCTGAAAGAGCTACTTTTACAGAATTACGAATAGTTACGTTGTTCTAAATTACTTGATTCTGCACAGTGAAGTAGTACTGGGTAAGTGGAACTTTAGTTGCCTGGAGAGGTAGTGGAAGCCTTGTCACTGGGGGCATTCAAGGTCAGGCTGGACTGGGCTCTGAGCAAGCTGATCTCGCTGTAGATGTTCGTTGCAGGGGAGTTGTACTAGATGGACTTTGAAGATCCCTTCCAACTGAAATGATTCTATGATTCTATAGGTGGCTAAAGGGATTAATAAAGACCAATCAGGAGATTTGATTAAACATTTTGGTGATCTGAAATGGGGATGCTCTGTGGCATTTATTTGAAATGGTGATAACATCCTAATGGCCATTCCCTTGCATTTGAGCTGTTCTGCTAAGATGTATAATTTCAATGTAAGTGGACAGTCGTGTCTCTGAGATTTCCCTAACAGATCTTTGCTGAGAGTGGGTTACAATTTACTTGCCTTGAAATCCGGTATCTCCTTGCAACTGTGATGGCATTTCTAACGAGTGTAGAGATTAAATACAAAAGAGACACAAACTCAGAGGAAAGGAAAGTTTTTTAAGACTAAGTAGTTCTGTAAAACTTTTTGTACTCTTCCTCCATATCTCACATCAAGCAGCATTCAGGACCCAACTGCAGCAATTGATATAAATGCTGGACAGAAAAGTACTTATTCTCTTCTGCAAAAAAATAATACTGAAGCGCCATTATGGGGACCTAGTTTTTGCCTAAAGACTACATTTAGGAGGATAAACAAATTCCCCTTGGGCAGGTAAGTCAGCGTAAGGGTTTCAATCTTGCAGCAAAAATGGCTTTAAAACTTTGATAGTCAATATTTATATGCCTGAAGTACAAGCACCTAGGCAGTGAAAATACAGTTTTGTGACAAAGAGTGGAAAAAATCAAGGGGGAGGAGAGTCTTAACAGCAGTGCAGCCATTTTCTTACCCTCTGAAAGCACATGGAGTGATGAAGAAGGGAGCAACAGCTTTCCTGGATACATAGTAAATCTGCCCCATATATAAGCAGGTAGAAATGATGCTGAAAAAAAGTGTGCTTTATAAAGGTTTGGAAACGGTGTCCACCAAAGCCGCCAGTGAGCTGACACCTTGGAATTTAACCTCTGCCTCTGAATAGGCCAGCTGAGAACACTGCATTTCTAAGGTCTCCTGGGTATTGATGTATAAGGCCTAATGTAATCCTTTATGTTTTCTTAAAAGTAGACTTTAATGTGCTAGGTAGGCTGTGTATGAATAGACATTCTACACTAATATAGGGAGAATAAATTACTGAAGCACTATAAAATAAAAACAGGTTATAAAACATGCAAAACATGCAGGAAAATGGAGAAGAACAAGTTGTACTGCCAGCTTCAGCACAGATGCATATGTACAACACTGAGAAAATAAGCCATCTTTCCCAGACTCAGTGACAGTAAATAAAGAGCAATGGCTAACGAAAACAATGTGATAAAGGCTGGGTTGTTAAAGTTGCTCTTTTGAAGGAAACCCAGGGTACAGCATATTCATTAGTCATATTATTGTTAACTGAGTTTTATGTATAGCTCCCCATCCACTCAACTGAAAGCACAGTATGTACTATATATTTCCTCTGATGCACTGCTAGTGATCAAATCTAAGCTGGCTCTTGTGTAAGCCAGAACGGAAATAGAAGCAGCAGTTCTTAGAAGGGCAGGAAAAGGAAAGCAAGTGAACATTAAGGACATATTCATTTAATATGTAGTGAAAGACCAAGAGTATGTACCACATCAGAGAAGAAAAGAAGTATGGGAAGTGCCATTCCACAAGTACTAAAAAACATCTATAGCAATTGGCAGTGCTTTATGTTCATGTATTATGTTCCTTGGCTCAGCTGTTGCCAGTGGTGGTGTTTATTAAAATACTTCCTGCAGTACAAAGGATAACTCTGCAAAATATTCCCATTAAGGAGCACTGAAAAGAACCTCCAGCCTACAGTTGGCAATGTGCTTTATGTCAAGAGTAAATGTGGAAGGGCTGATAAAGACAATAGACAAACAATTTTGTAGTTGGAATAAAAGGACTGTTGGTCGTTTTAATCCAGAAGGAAGATGACAGCTGACAGTGCAGCCTGGAGCGCTCCCTCGTCCTCTGAGCATCTTAAGCAACCACTACTGAAAACCTTGGTGGGTGTGAGGGCATCCAACTGCTCAGAGTTTGCACATCAGCTCCAGCAAGAGGAATCAGAAGGCTCAATTGTGAATATACAGTAAGAGTAAACTTTCATTCTCTTAAAATATTTCCTACTTTCCCAGCTTACTCTTTCAGATGTAAGTTGAAGAGATGACAATGAGGTAGAGGCAGATGTTCATTCAAGTGACTGCAAAGTATAAGATTTATCATGCTTCAAATGAGCAATGGTAAATGTTTTTGTGAGCCATCTTAGCCAAAGGCGTATGTTGGGTGAGCTGAGACAATTTAGTCCACTGTAGAAAAGATTTGAGCTAAGTGCATCTAAGCTACCCTGACTGTTGCTTTGGAGCCAACATTGTCTCACTTGTCAGTACTGCTGCAACACCTGAGTGTTGTCACACATACTTGGAAGTAAAAGCATTTACCAAACTGTCCTCGTCTCCTCCAGGACTGTATATGAGCCATTCTATCAAGTGAAGAGGGGTGGTCAGAAGAGCCTAAGGAGGAAGAAATACTTGGAGTCCACTGAAATTCAGTGCAAATTGAATTTTTAACTAATTAAGACTCCAATTAAATCATCAAGGGCTCAGAAAAAAAAACCATAGATATTTCTGGTGTAAATTCTAATAATTGAATAGCAGAAAGTCCCAGTTCAACCTCTCCCATAATCTTGTTTTATTCAGTAAAACATAGTTTACCTAAGATTTTAAAAGCAATTCATTTATCTTGACAGATATGATGTCATATTATTTTCTTACATTTGGATTGTCATCAGCCATCAAGTCAGAGTCAGCACAAAGTCATTAAACTAACTAGCTACAATTTTTCCCCTTGGAAAATACACTGAATCCTTACTTCACTTGACTTTTCTCTAGGTACAGGAGTAAAATAAAAGAAAAGAAAACAACAGAGTGAAGTCCAACATTTGCACTGACTACTGCACAGGCCTCAGTTTTATCCTAGAGTCATGGAATGGTTTGGGTTGGAAGGGATCTTTAAAAATTATCTGGTTCCAATTCCCCTGCCATGGTCAGGGACACTTTCCACTAGGCAAAGTTGCCCAGCCTTGAACACCTCCAGGGATGCGGCATCCACAGCTTTTCTGGTAATCTGTTCCACATCATCACCACCCTCTGAGTAAAGAATTTCTTCCTAGAAACTAATCTAACTCTACCCTCTTTTAGTTTATAGCCCTTAGCACTTCATCCTATCAGTACCTTCTTTTATAAAGAGTCCTTCTACAGCTCTCTTAAATGACTGATTTCCCCACACCACTAGGATTTTAAGGGAAGGCTCACTTGGAAGTTTCTGGTGATTGTCTACTTTTATTTCCTGCACAGCAACCCCTTGAACCAACAGATTGTCTTGGAGACATGCCACATTACTAAGTAAGCCCCTGGTGCTTCCACAACACTTATCAACTAGTAAATTGTTATGCAAAATAAGAATTTTCCTAAAGTAATATTTTGGCCTTACAGATTTGATTGGTGACATGGCTCCAATCAGCATGTAAAGTTTTCTGATTTTCTTTGCTCTGGGAACTAGAGAAGTCAGTGTTTAGACATAGAATTTGATGGAGGCTTATACAATCCATCAGACACTATTGGTCAAAGGAGAGCCAAGGATTAGAGGCTTAATCCTTGAAAGAAATTTTATTTCCTAATTTTGATATTGACCACAAAACAAAGTCACAATAAACCCAGACATAGAATTTACTGGCTGCATTTTTCCAACTTGAAAGCAAATCTTCAGCACTTTATACTGCATTTTATGAGAATATGTGAGCTCATCATAGTCCTTCTGCACAGAACTCAGTCTCAGCTTCTTTTGCATTTGAGCTGCCTTGGTCAAAAGGTCCCTCCAAGCATGAGCAGCACCTCAGGAATGGTGGAATGGTGGGGCTAAAAGTGGTAAAAAATTGGACTGCAAATATAATAAGATCAGAATTAGGAGGCTTTGACTGCTTGGTATTATTTGTAATCAAACTTATCCAATATTCTTGCTCAAGCTACAGTGAAGCATTGAAGAATTGGTTGCCAATTAACCCAGCCACTACGGTAGGGGCTTTTTTTGTTTATTTTTGTTTTTGTTTTGGCAATTCATAGGGAGTTTTGTATGCTGAATAAAGCTGACAAACCCAGCAACCTTTTGAGAATTGAAGAAATGACTTCATCTTGCCTTTGACATACCTATGTCACAGATTTGGGAGGACTGACCAGAGAGAGCTACCAAGAAGTCTGAGCAATAGGAAATGATCAAATGATTAATAGCACATTCCTATTGCCAGGGCTGCCCAGGAGGCAGTTCCTGATTTGGTGGAGTGGACTATTTTAATGGAACAACTGCACAAGACGAAAGAGGTAACACTGTGATTGAACCTGGTTTCTGAAGGCTTGGATGCATATGCTAACAGAGCAAGATTTAAGTACTCGGGCAACACAACAATAATGAAGACATATAGTGCCTTCAGCCCTCCAGCTTAGGTGACAACCTATTTAAACCATGAAAATGGACATTAATGTCAAGTAGAGTATGAAAGGCAGTGGTCAGGAAAGATAGAATTTTTAAACAAAGCAAAAAATATACAAAACAATCTACTATGCCAGTATGGTAATAAGCTATGCAAATAGGAAGGCAAGAGTATATAGAGTCATACTTGAGTTAAACATATAGTGATACATTGCATAAGCACTTGATTATATAGGTAAACAAAGGGTGTCAGCAGGTAAAAAATTAGGGAAATGTCAACTAATTGGCTGAACCCAATTTAACATAAATTGAACTTTTACTCACTATGATTGCTGGCAACAGGAACGTGCCTGACATTAAATATTTGTTTGAAAACTGAATTTTAAGAAAACAGTTTAATTGAATGTTCTTGAGAAAAAAAGATTGAAGGGAGAAAAAAATCTAAATAGATGCTATGCAATTTTGTGCACTACTTCCTACCAAGTTTTCTGATCAAGAGAATATTTTTGAATGCTTGAGTGGGGGGAGGTTGACAAGAAAAAAGGAGAGAAATCTCATAGTCTTCCAGGAGAAAATTCTTCCTGCTTTTCATGGGTACTCACAGGAAATACAAGTACAGCAGGGGAGAACATGCTTTCATAGTTACTGAGGTTTTTGCAGTAAAACTGACTGTACTGACTGTGAAGGCATTTCCCATACCAACTAGCACAAACTGTGCTGTAAACTGAAAATGACAGAAGAACACTTTCACCCCATCTACAGCACATTATGCGAACAGCAGCAAAGCCCAGGGTTGCCTTGACCTAAAGAAAAGCCAAATAGTTTGGCAGAACATACTGTAGGTTCTTCCAAATATGGAAGTTTCTTCTGATCTCTGGGCATATTTCAGCAGAACTATTTTTAAACACAATGTTCATGCTTTTTGAATAGTTTTCTTTAATTGGGAAGCAGAAAATATGGAGAAAGTGGAGTAATTCTCATTGTTTTGTTCCATTTTTTTAAACAGTATATTCCTGGTGTCAGGAATATCAAATAACACTAGTCTGTGTATACAACAGACAGAGATGTTAACCATATATCTTAGCTCATTAAAGATGCTGAATTTTGAGAAAAGAAAAGAAACAAAAAACTAGGATTCTTTATCTCCCCTCCTCCAACTCAATAACGGAAGTTATCATATAAGGGAGCTAATCTAGTCTGCAAAAAGCAACATAAATGGTACAGAATTGCGATTCTTCACTGTTTTTCTGCTCTCTGGGAACTCACACACAACTTTCTATAGCAAGACATTAATCCCAGCACCTGTATCCCCACAGAGGTATTGTAATAGCATTTTGTCACCTTTGGGGACATACAGTGATCTCAAATGACACTAACATATGAATACAATTTCTAAGTGCTCCTATGTAATAGAATTAACCATGGCTATGAAAGACAGAACTAATGACTGGTTGACAATCACTATCACCACGGAGTTCCAGGACAGCCAACTGTCCTGGGCCAATAATACAAGTAATGCCAAGTATTTGCTAAGTAGATGCCTTGGTTTATTCTGCAGCAAAGGAAACCCAGATCTAGAAACATCTGAATTTTGAAGCTCACTGATTGCAGAGGTATCTGACCCAAAAGGTTACTTCTTTTTCCATTACTCTTTATCGCCAGGACATGGCAAGGGAGAAAAGAGAGTCAGGGAATGCTCCCAATGGCCAGTCTGGATATGATTATTCTGGTTCTGGCAGGTGAAAGAGTTTGAATTTACGGATGACGGCCGTGTTGTGCCACTTGGCTTCAGGGCCAAAGAATATTTTCTGGTCACTTTTATTTATGAGATAGATGCAGCTGCTGGTAGTGCACAGCAGTTATGAAAGACCTAGTTCTGTTCCTAACTGGTGATGCAGGTTGATCCAAATTTGCTTTCTGTCCTTGTCTTGCTAATTTAGTGTAACATGAGAACATAAAAAGTGCTTTCTGGACCATATGAAAAGTTTATTTAGTCCAAGATCTTCCTCTGACAAAGAGCAAAAACTTACAGGTGAGTTTAAGAACAGGGCAAATATAGCAGGATTTGCCAAGAATTCTCTCTCAACTTCCAGTGATTTCATGTTCATGGACTTGGAGCCAGGAGTTGGACTTGATGATCCTTGTGGGTCCCTTCCAACTCAGGATACTCTGTGATTCTGTGATTCTGTGATTTTAGTATTCTATCACCCCTGAGAGACATCTCTTCTGTCAATGTGAAGCTGGGCAAACCTTTCAATCCTCACAGTGCCTTGCAGCACTGAGATGTCTTACATTCACTTTAAGTGAGAACTAAGTCCTCTTGTTTATTTTCACTCTGACAACTGCTACTTTGATTTCATGTCATTGTACTGCAACAGTGATCTGTGAATGATTGTTTTTTGATTATCCTCACTATGTAACTCATGGTTTCATAGATCACTTTCCTTTGGGGCCTCTTAATTGATTTTTCTTCCAGGAGGGAGTGCATATTTTGTGGTTCCTCTTTCAGATGTCATTCCATAATTCTGGTCATCCTTGTGACACCTCTGAGTCTATTCCAGTTATTTTTATTTTTTATTTTTATTTTTTTTAAGCTTTTCAGGATGGTAGATATGTCTTACTGAATCTGTATAGTGTCTTGAGCATGGTTGAGTAGATGCTGTTGTAATGTAATATGAAGGAAGAGCTATAGATCAAAGGCAAGATTTATGCAGCTATTACAGTTCTTTAGAAGACAGTAGTTGACAAACAATATTTACAGAAGTGCCTCAGCAGATTAGATACCTAACTCCTCTTGATAGTCTTAAGAGCATTGTACAATCTTCTTCATATTGCTGATCCCATGGGTCAGTGTTTACAAGCAACCAGTGATACTGTATGCACACTGAAAACAGCACTGTTACTTCCCAGGCCCAATCAGTACCATGACTCATCTGCAGAAATAGAGGGGGTATGGCAAATATAAATAATGTGAATGTTGATGATTCACAAGGGAAACCCAACCTGCAAATATAAAAGAGATCATAAAGCAGCCAAAGAAAGGGAGATTCAGCAGCACGGGATTAATAAACTGTAAGAAATGAGCTTGAGAAATTAATGAAGTTCTAAGAACTCTTGGAAAGAAAGATGTATTGCTCTTCCTTGACAAGTATATATTTCATCCATACAGATGATTTTCTCTCTTTCAGTTAATGTTTTGCTAAGATCTTGAAAAGTTTTAAACTTCTTAATTTCTCCCAATTTCATTATAGAAAGGAGAGATCACGATGAATCGAACCAGTAAAATTTTTGGCAGCTTCAAAACTGTATAGGCACCACTGTCTTTGTTTTGGGAAGATGGAAAAAGAAAATGAGGCCATTGTAAAACAAAGAGACACTTGCAAATGTCTGAGTTACAAGCTCAAATACTCAATTGCTGAGAATTTTTCTGTTGTTTCTAACCTTTGGGCAACTAAATTACTATGATATAGAAACTATCCATTGGACAATCAAGGCAGCAAACACATCTACTCTTTTTTTTTTTTTTTTTTTTGAAAATGCTGAATTTTGTGAAAGCAATTCATCTGGTGTCACCGATTATTATTGTTTCTGCTTACTAGGCTGATAGGAAAAAGTAGCTGAAATGGATTCTCAAGATATGGTTCTTTTTCTTTGTGGACCAGTTTTATGTGTTTTTACTGATTACAGAGACTGAAAGCTGGGAATGACCAGCTGGGATGCTGGTACACATATGACTGACCAGAATTTCCTAATGCATAATCTAGGCGTAATCTAGGCTTGGAATGTATCTTCATTTGGATTTGTTTTATTTTGAGTGTGAAGATTTTTTAATATCATGCACTTTTTAGCACATTGTGCACAGGCACATGTAGAGGAGAATGAGCTATTTTCAGCAAACAACTCATTCATCAAATACAGTTGCTTTGTCTTTTAACGAAATCATTTGTATACAGACTTCATATTTTCTTAATTTAGGACTACTCGGGAATAAATTTTCAATCAGTGAGTAGAGCTGGCAAAACGAAGCATTAGTTCACCAGTTTATGCAAACGTACTGTAGCCTGTGGACTTCTTGAAGCCATTTTCTGTCTTAACTGTGTTCAGTGTTTGTTATTGGGAATTTACTTCCATGCTGCTCAGTTGTATGAATTCACCTGGATCACAGCATTACATATATTTCCTGTATGGAAACTCCTATGTGGAGTACTGCATCCAGGTCTGGGGCCCCCAGTACAGGAAAGATGTGGACCTTTTGTAGGGTCCAGAGGAGGGCCACAGATGATCAGAGGGCTGGAGCACCTCCCCTACAAAGACAGGCTGAGGGAGCTGAGCTTGTTCAGCCTGGAGAAGAGAACGCTGTGGGGAGACCTCATTGTAGCCTTCCAATATTTAAAGGAAAATTATAAACAGGAGGGAAAATAGCTTTTACAAGGGTGGATAGTGGTACGACAAGGGGGAATGGTTTTAAGCTGAAGGAGGGAAGATTTAGATTAGATGTCAGGGGGAAGTTCTTCACTGAGAAGGTGATGAGGTGCTGGAACAGGCTGCCCAGAGACGTTGTGGATGCCCGATCCCTGGAGGTGTTCAAGGCCAGATTGGATGGGGCCCTGGGCAACCTGATCTTATACTAGATCTAGAGGTTGGCAACCCTGCCTGCAGCAGGGGAGTTGAAACTTGATGATCCTCGGGGTCCCTTCCAACCTAGGCCATTCTGTGATTCTATGATTCTATGAACTCTACATTTATCCTCAACTACTACCCTATGTTATCTGTCGGTCTGAGCTCAGTAAATATGCACTAGTGTTTTGCTCCCTTCTCTTCTCTATGGAAATGTCTTAAGAACTTTATTGCCTGAAGGTTTATATAAAATATCAGCTACAGATTTTATTGGAGAAAAAGAGAGGAAAATGAGGGAAAATGGGAGAATTAAATGCACAGCCACTCTTCATTTAGTCCTGTAAGCTGCACAGATATTGTTTCAGTGGGTGGAATAGAGATTCCTTGCTCACGTTACACATGCATTTGGTCTTGATCAGAGAAACAGGTCCATTCAATATTGAATTATTGAAGTAACTGCATGAAATCTATGGTGTGTGTAAATCAAGATATCAAGTGAAGTGATTGAAAACTCCTCATTGATCTTCAAATCAATAAATTCCAATGGGTGATTTTTTGAATCATATTGAAATGAATGTTTATGAATAACTTTCCTAGCTGTTGCTATAATACTTGCAGACTGTTGAACCACATGCTTTATTTCAGACAGAGTTTATATACGTTCAAGAGAGGACTGTATAATCTCCTTTTAGATCAGGTGGTCTGCAAAAGTGTAATGAAGGCAGAGTACCTACTGGAGAAAAACTGGGAAGCAATAAGGTTACTTGATTTAACGTCAGTGTTACTTTGGCTTATAATAAATGAACGCTAGAAAGGATTTCACTCACAACAAACACTTCTGATAGCATAATAGAGTGAAAAATGAATGTTTACAGGGTGTTACTCACATAATCTATAACAGCAACTGGATACAACGTCAGGCAAATGGTTTATGCATTATACAAGTGCATGAACCAAACACTTCTGTTGACAGTGTACAGAAGTCATTACACTTCCAATTGATTTATTTTAACATTGAAGATTTTTTCTTCTATGTTTTTTTTCAGAAGAAGATGTTATGTTGTCATGCAAAGTATTGCTTTTAGTAAAGTTTTATAATAATTTTTTTTTACATAGTCATGTTGATTCCTTTCAGTTAAAAGGTGGACAGAATGATAATTGTTTAAAGACCACTTCCACAATCAGCTTATAAACAGTCAGATACAGTTGAAGACTTTTGGCTGGTGTGGCAGTACTGTCTTCGTGTGTCAGAGTATGTACTACATCTGCTGTAGGGTCTACAAACACATTGTCTTTTTCCTTATCCTCCCTTACCTGAACCATTATTTTCCATATAGTTATTCTTTCATGCACTTATCTTGATCATTGGTATGAAAAATAACAGCATTAGTGTACACCAGAGCCAAAGTACATAGAAAAATAAATAGTTCTGGAACATATTTGACTGGATAAAGTTTAATTTTCCCTCATTTCATCTACCTAAAAGAACTGAACATCTAAACAGTCAAATTTTTATCTTTATTGACTTTGTAGATTGCCCTGATGTCAGAGTTACCGTGAATAATTTTTGAAATTCTCTTTTCCTGCTGTGATTCACTGCCCTAAACATGCGTAAATTAGGAGACATATTCATATATGTTCTTTATTGTAGACATGTACTTGAATGTGTTTCTGAATTGGGGCTTTTATCAAGCAGAGTCTTCACATGCAATGAATAAACACGGCATGCTGCATTTCCGGCCATGTAACTTTCTGTCACAACAGACTTTTTTTTTTATTGTAGTTCACAATCATCTTTGTGGCAATGACAGCTATTTGAGAAAAGAGATGCTTGGCCTTGAGCACCTGATGGCCATAGCCTGAGTTGACATAGTGGTATTCAGCAATGGGTAGAGCATGGGAACAGAATCACTTATAAGTCTACACAACTTAACCTGAAATCAGGAGGGATGCAATACCATGCAAAAACTCATTGGTCCGGCAAGCCTTTTTACAGTACAAGTCATAGACCAGCTACAGGGACCCGGTTAACAATGTGTGGTAATGGCTGGCTTAGATATTGACTGCAATATAGAGTTGCACTCTATTTTCTTCCTTTCCTGGGGGGTTGTTAAACATAAGACAAAGATGCTCTTTGCTGGTTCTACCTGCTCAGGATTAAGGATGGTTTAATGTGGTGGTCTCTAAAGTCTTGGTGTTCCAATTCCTGAGTTTTGAGAAAATGCCATTGCATAGATCTAAAGTGTTCTAAAAATTGCTCATATAATGGTTCTTTTCATTTTGTAAAATGACAGAAATAATAGTTTGCATTCATTTCAAGAAACTTAAACTTCAGTGTCATTCATAAAGCAAAAGATAACATTTCAAAGTTTTCAGTTTAACAGGGAAAACTTCTTCTTGACCCTGTTACAGTTAAAAAGAGGACAAAAAAAAAAAAAAAAAAAAGGGATCTTTATACTTCTTGCATCTTCTCCATTAATCTTTGTTTTAGATTTTGTATCATAAGCATGATAGGGTCCTGAACTAGGACTAAGATAGAAGGTCTTTTTGAGAACTAGTAAAGAAAAGCACTTTTTCATTTTTTCCTTTTTTTTTTTTTTGGTGTGTGTGTGTGTGTGTAAATGTCTCTAAAATAATGAATAGAGTCATTTGTCTAAAAAAAATATTGACATTTCTATGGAGTTGTTTTTGGAAAGAAACAACATTTAATATTAAATTCAACATATGGTTGTGGTCAAATTGTGCTCCTACTGTGTAAAATGTCTGAATAACAACTTGCTACATTCTGCTGCCCAATATACGGAGAGAAGGATGATTAATTTAACTAGTATCCCTTAATCTCCTGCCTTGGCTTCCATCCCATTCTGCAAGGGTTGATAAATCTTACATCCCCTGAGGAGTATTACAATTCCTAATAGTCTTATGCTATTAGGAAGAAGCAAGGCTCAACTGTACCAAAACATGAAATTGTATAAATAATTTAGCTTTTCCAATTTATTTTTTTTTACAGCTTTCCTTTGCAAACCATGATAAGAGAAGTCAGTTCAGTCAACTGTAAGGTTTTTTTTTTAAAAAAAGCTGTTCAGTGGAATTGTATGCAAAAATGGGGCTTTTCTTGTCACTGTATTCACCATGGTGGTAGGTGAATGGAACCAAGGTCATTCATATACTTGACACCCTTTTAAAAGAAAAAAGTATTTTGCTTAGAATGAATGTTTTCTCAGGACCACCAGCTACTTTCATCATGGTATTGCATAGCCCAAAAGTGTCTGCTGGTCTCAGCATGAAGTAGGACTCCTTATTCTGCCACAGATTTTCTGTGCAGCTGCAGACAAACCACTCCAGGCTTTCCAGTAGGCTCAGATGCATGGTCAAGCTACTTGTACAAATTCCTCTGTCAGATGACCCATAGTAGTTTTCCATGCTCATGCTCACAGCCCATAGCAAATTCAGCTTGACTTAGGTTACAATGAAGAATGTTAAAGATAAATATCATAACCTTGCTGTTGCTATGGGCTGTTAGCACAAGGACAGTCACCGTGTCTCAGATAATGCATATTGAATTGTTGAGCTGCAATAACTCGGTCATGTGACTGAGATTTATACCTCATCTATAAATGATCTTGAAGGAGAGTTATAATGATAAATACATTCTAAAAAGAAGCAATGAGAAAGACTGTAAGTCTCAAAAAATGGAACTGTAAGAACCTTGAAAGTATTCAAGGGAGACAGTCTTCTCATACACAAGAAGAAACAACTTCAGACATTTCTGAATAAAGATATATATATTTATTTCAGATATAGTAAAACTTGCAAATTAATGTTTGTTTTCCTATTAAATAAGTGATGAGTATTTTTCTTCAGTAAGCATAAACATCTCTTGTATTAGTTTGAATCTCCTGCAATAGACTGAACACTGTTGTCTTAATTCTGGCAAAACTTCTGCTTCAATTAGGGAGATTTTTGAAGGAGCTTGGGGTACTGGCTTCTACAAAAGAATAGTGTGACTTCAGTAACAGATTGGACTCACGAAGGTTATGAAAATAGGGCTTGATTCATGATTTATGCTTATTAATAATAATGATTTGAATTTGTATATATTACTCAAATATTTCTTCATACATAGTAAAGTAAGTCCTATTACATCTGAGTAAGTAAATAGCAATATACCTGTGGCCAAAAAGGGACTTAAAGAATTCAGGATGAGTGTTTACAGGAGCAAATCTCCTAGTAAATGTGCACTCTGTGATGTTTGGTATAGAAGTCATCCCTGGAGAAACTTTAGAGAGAATTTGGGCTGTGATATATGACTCTGGTGATGCTCCCATAGCTGATGGATGTGCTGATTTGTCTGTGTTCTTGTTGGCTGTTAAGATTTGGGCATGCTTCGTATTGTGTCCCTAAGCTTCAACCAGGGAGTAGGAAAGGTAGAAGGGCTGAGGCTCAGGCCAGCAGCAGTGTCCCACCAGACTCCAGTGTGACAATGTTAACAGCGAGGCATGGAGGTGCAAGGTTATGAGGGCAACATGGTTCATGGAGAGTCTTGGTTTATGTCCTGGGACAAATTTTCTCGTCTGTAATATTTGGTTCAGCATATCACTTTTCAATCACACGGAAAGCAGCCAATTGTGGGGAATGTCTTGCAAAGGACGTATTTTGAAAGTTTAACCTCATGCAGTTTTGTGGGTTTCAGGTGTGAAAAAGCTATCTGAAAATAAAGGAATGGACAAAACCCTGTGGTCCATGTTTGTTGAGAGTCTCATAACACTCAGGAATACAATGGGATACACAACAAATATTGTAGAACTATGAGTTCAGCAGTCCTAAGTGGCAAACTCCAGTCCATCCTGTCAGCGCTCACTTCTTTTCAGTTAGACCCAGAAGTCTCAGTATATCTCTCTAATACTTGCCCAGCCCAAGTGCCTGGGGACAACTGTTCAAAAAAGACACAACTCAGCTGGCTTTTTTTTACAACTGTCCTGACCCCCAAGCAATTTAAAATTCCTCTGGACACACCTCCATATGCCCTTACTCCTAACTACATGGGCTTGTCCCAAACCACCAGGCCGTGTGTCTGGATATACAAGACACACTGGGGGACCTCAAAATTGCTGCAGATCAAAAGCCTCAAAAAGCTTATCCTATCCTGGATCCCTCAAGGTTATTCTAATTCTGTATGATTTTAAAGTTTGTGCATTCATAGTGAGAAAAAAGAACACAACATTCCAACTCCAAAGTGTGGGATAAAACCTGTATAACAGCTTCCTGTTCCTTTAAAAAATTCAGGTGCATTTATTTCCCTATTCCTAGATTCATGAGCATTGTATTTCATATGCTTGCTGTAATAACATCACAAAAGACTTCATAAATGCACTAGTCAGTGGGAAATGCTGTGCAGGCTTGTGATTTTACACTTCTTTTCTCTAAGCCAGAAAATCTAAATGCAAAATGTAGTATTCAGAGGCTATGAGTGGGGTTTTGTGATGCTCTCTGGAGGATGCTGGATTCATAAAACAATGAATGGATTGCGGTCATTGGTAGAGTTAGTTTTTCCATCTGTGACAGGCATACAGTGTACTCTTGCTATCATGCTTCATATTAATGAACCACTCAAGTATAATTTGTTGCAGGTTGCTGCTATAAATCAGAAATATCCTTCATTTTGTTCAACTGTCTTGAGTTGAGAGAGCATCCGGGTGTGGGGGGTGTTCGTACACAGGAACTGCAGCCCTTGGACCCTCTCACTGTGGTGTAAAACATGTCACACTCTGGCTGCCCACTGAGATGTGCCCCCTCACAGGGGAGAGCCATCTCGCCACCTGCCGTCATTTTTTTGTCCGCCTGTATTCTGCTGGGAAGCTCCCATGTGTGGATAACTTTGCCCTAATCCTGCCATTGCGATGACATTACAGAAATCGCTTCAGATCTGATTCAAGTCCCATTAATGCTGATGAGTATTTTATTTTCTTTTTCCCCAACTGACTTCAGTGGGAGCTCTCACAGTCACTTAATATCTCAGCTTCCCTCTGTATGCCTAAGAAATTGGGATAAACATGTCTAACTCAAAGAGTTGTTACAAGGATTAATTAGTTAACATTTGTAGTGCATTTTGAGGATAAAAAATGCTGAACATGGGTATTATCACACCCAGTGGCGTATGTGCATCTGTGTGTGCAATTTTTTCACACAAAATGAACACCATACTTTGATGTATAAAACTTGCATATCAGATAAACTGTTTGCCTGTGCAGACAGATCCTCAGGCAAACGAGCACCCTCAGATAATCCCCAGGCAATACACAGACAAGCAAAGGCAAAGGCAGAGGGCAGTAGAAGCAGGGGGACATTTTGTGAAGTGGGGAATGAGAGAATCTGTGCGAGTGGGGAAATCTGGGAGAGGGCAAATTTCTTTTACTACCAATTCGTATGTATAAGCTCTACTGAATCACAGGCTGGTCATGTGGAAATACGGCATTTCAAAATTCTTTTTGCATTATGATTTAGCCATGCATTATGTTTTATGGTGACATGACCTCATTGTTTAGAGATTTTTGGGGTATTCTATAACAGCCTTTGTATGGCAGTAATAGTAACTCACGTTAATTTTTGGCATTCCTCACATATTCATTCAGTCATTGGAATGTGCGTAGCTTAAAACTAGCATATTGTAACTGAACAAACAGTGGATTAAATGTGCCTGTTTTGTTTTCTTCACTAAGCTAGGTGGGATCAAAGCTGCCTCCTTCTGTGCCATAGTTTAATTATATTTTTATTCTGAGTGCCAACATTTTAGAAAATGAAATGAAGCAACGACAGGAGAAAATGAAGCATCATTCAAACAGGCTTTAATCAGGTCTTGGAAGGATAATAGAAAGCAACTGAAGCAGGTTTGTTAATTTATTTGGTTTCAGCCCATTGTAAAACCAATACACATAGCTGTTATTTCAGAGATGATCAGCTATGGTCTGTCTGGGAATCCAAGCTGTAACTGCAGAGTGGATAGCAGGGCAACAGCATGTTTAGATGCTCGCACAGAGGTACCTGCTATGCTGCTAGTGACAGACAATTAACATAAGGATGAGGAAGTGACTGCTGTGTGTGAATGAATTGTGCATAAGCATCAGCAGTAAGTGAGGGTCCCTATCTATGCAATTAGCTGTAAGCTACAAGCAGGCGGAGAGAAATGGCGATGCACGTTACAGTTACTGCCTTTGTATTCCATAATCTGGAGTACAGACACATTTCTCAACATTTTCTAGCCACCCCTATCATCCCAAATGTTTAGAAGGTGTGGATTAGATTTAATTGTGAGAGGATTTCCATGTCTGTAATGGGACAGAGATAGCCCATACCTCATTTGAAATGACTCTATGAATAAGACTTGCAGGAATGTGCTCTCTGTAATGATAGTGCTTAGCAACACATAGAATCCTCAGAGCAAAAGCTCATTCACTGGCTACAGGCAAAATCTGTAAGGCAGTAAGAGACCAAAATATAAAAGAAAAGAAGAAAAAAAAAGAAAAAAAGATGCAAAAAACCCAACAACTGTGGAATCAGGTAACTCCTGTTTCTCCTCTCTAAAATCTGAAGTGCTAGCAGGAAGTGCTGTAATAATTATTTCTTCTAGCACCTGGCACTCCAACCTTCCTTCACACCAGGGGAAGCCAGAATGCGAGAGCTTCAAGGCAAGGTGGATTCCCAGGGGAGTTTTTGTTGCTGAGGATAGCACTTTCGTGCCATGTTTGGGAAAGAAAAAAGATGAAAATGCAAACTGCTTTCTGAATGAACCACTTGTGCTTCTCAGGGGCTTTTTTAAAGATGGGCCATAACTGGAAGGGCCTCCATTTGAAGTGCTTTTCACTTTTCTCTCCCTACCAAGTTATGCAGCTGCCCTTCTCCCTTGTCCTTCTGCCTCCTCCCTCCTGGATGTTCCTTCTCACTCCAGATCTCTTCCCCAGTTCTTCCAAAGCTAGAGTCTGTAGAGACTTGTTTTGGGCCAGACCAGAGGCTGGGCTGAGCTAAAATAATCCTGAAAATAACACAAAATGGAAAAGTGGAGAGAAAAGGTTCTTTCTGACAACAACTCTGGAGCCACTAAATGACCTGGTGATTCCTGAAGTAGTTCCATGGCCTTGTGAGTAGCAAGAACCATCCAGCAGCTGAAGATAGAACAGCTGCAGAGGGAAATGTCTTTATAAGCATAGCATAAAAGGAGGAGGAAAGAATGAGTTGAACAGAGAAGTAAAGAGGATCAACACGGAGTAAAATAAATAACAGTGGTTGAACACAGCTATAGAGGTGATGAAGAAAGGGTGTCAAAAAACTTTATGTTTCTTCAGTGAGTTCCCACAATACTGGGTGATGGTAAGGAGGTTTATTACATTTACCTCCTTCACTAGCTAAAAGATTTTTGTTTTCATTCTCCTGGCATTGCTCTGCAAATGTTAGCATTTTTGTATGCAACCTTCATTTAGCCTCCTGAGCTTGTGTGTTTTGACACAGACGTTAATTACGTGGTTATCTATTATTTTTATTTATCTGTGTGGATAATTATTAAATAGTTGTTTATATCTCCTTTATTGAACGTATGTCTCTAGATACGTGGTTTTAATCACAATCTAAAACATAGGCTGAATACAATGTTATTAAGATCCTCTTATGTTTTTTAATGGTCTTTCTGTAACTTTTCAGTTCTTCACAAACATCATGAATTTATATTCACAGCAGCCCTAGCAGATAGGGGTATTATTAGCACCATTTTACAGATGGAGAACTGAAAAAAAAAATAGCCAAAATTACCAAAATCCTGTATTAATTTTTGATGACCAACTTAGACATCTAACCTGTGATTTCTCAGGATCAATAGTATTAAATAGATAATCTACATTCCAGTCGCATATCCATGTACATCATCCCTCGAAACTTCTGCAAACCACACCCAGAAAACAGAGAACAAAAAATTTAAACAGCTGAGAGCTAATTGTAAATGGCTGGCTCTAATCCAAACTGAATACAGGGGCAGAGGTAGGAAGATGATATAACTGCCTTGCATACCATTAAGGGTTAATTAAAACTTTATATTGAAACACCTAAATGCAGAGGTTTCTTCTGTGGGTAACTACAACTCAGGTTGGCATATGAGTTCCCTCTGTTGTCAGAAGAGCCCAGGGAGCTGCTTGTTCACCCTATGCAGGAGACGCCTGCGTCTGATCAGCCCAGCACTCTGCTGCGCAGTCTCTATTGGCTCTGTTGGGAATGTAGGCACCCAGCCTATAGACACCTAGCTTGCAGGCAACTGATTTATTTTTCTGAACCTGCAGCCAAATCCCTCCCCAGTGTAGTTAGTAATGAGATGTTATACTTTTGCAGTGTCCTTCTCTTATCATTTCTTCAATAGCTTGTTTTCTGCAGCAAATTGAAGCTAGAATACCACAGACATTTTCATTCATCTTACAGTCCTTATTCACATGGCAAAGCCCATACTTGCTGAGTTGTTAGTACTTATTCACATCTAGGGGATATGGATCTTATTCTGTACACAGAGACAGGTTTTGCAATCTTCATAACTGGGTTGTCTCATAACACTGTATATTCCCATTTGACAAGATCTGATGCTATACCTGTGTGACTTCATCTAGCTTTTGATACTGGCCAACTGCTTAGTTTCCTGACTACTCTATTTAATAAACTTTAATTTATATGATAATTAACTATCACCTTATATCACAGAGCAGAATTACAAGCCTTCCATTACTAGGAGAAGCAACAAGGTGGTGGTATGATCTAGAGAATAGGGTACAGTACTGGGAATAAGGAAAAATGACCCGTTCCCATCTTCGTTATTGTCTTTGCACCTAGAATTATATTGACTAAATGCAGATGTCTATACTGAAGACATCTGCATCTGGCTTCTGGCTCACTTGATAATCAGTGAAGAACTAGTCAATAGAATCCACAGGGCAATTCATTGCCTCCTAAATTAGACATCAGAAATAGGGAAGATGATTGGCACCCTAAAAGGGCATATTTATCTCCAGTGACTTTAAATGGAGCCCCAGGGACTAGCTTAGTTTTAAATGCCTACATTGTTGATGTCTGAAGTCAGGTGAGATGAATCCCACTCTCTGTATCCCCAGGCCAGTTATTTCATCTCAGTGTGCCTTTTATTTGTCTCTCTGAAAGATCTAGCACAGTACAAGCAGCACAAGAGCAGAATTAACACAGAGCTCTGCCTTGACTAATTAGTTTCTCAGTAGGGCCTTTTTATAAATCACTGGGATGTCTCTGTGTGGAACAATGTCTTGCAACATGTAAATACCCTAAATGCTATTACAATAACAGGTATATGGTAAACCTCAATACCAACATCTTTCTTGTAATATTGGAGTTTCTGCTGTTCTGTAGGTTCCTTTCCTCTGAAAAACAGTCTTAAATTATATCAGTGCAATATCAATGTTGGAACTTTTGTTGTACCAATGTTTTCATAGGGATCATGGTGAATTTTTCTTAGCAGAAAGCCACAGCTTTTATCTTACCTTTCTTCTGTCTCCAATTTATTTCTTTGTCTGGAAGATGCTGAAGCAGAAAGCTTCAGAAGCAGAAGCCTCATGGCAAATCAGAATGAATAATAATGCTGAATTCTGGGGATATTGCCAGGGAATGTCATACAGGATGCTCTGCAGCAGCAGCTAAGGAACTACAGGTGGAATTGCAGGATTATATGTTGCCAGGCTTTAAAGCAAGCTGGGGAAGTAAAATGAACTTGGATGGAAAGCAGAGGGGAGCTCCAGAAAGCTCCAATTTACCCTGCTATGGAAACCCGTAGAGTCATAATGAATTTCATGTTAGGTCTACCATGTAGTAAGACTGTACAGCTGTAATTCCCCATATAATTTCTTTTTGAACTCATCTAATGACCAGTGCTGCTTGTATTTTCAATTGTTTATGTTAGTGCATCTCTTGGGTTTACAGTCTTCTCTTCTTATTTCTGGGAAAGATCTATCTGCTTCCGTCTCCAGCACTTCTCCCTGAGCTGTACTGCATGTGACATACTGCCATGACCTCAGCAACTCAGTAGTCATAAGCTCATCACTATTTGGAAATTCAGCATAGATCTTTCCTTTCTTCCCCTCAGAATATACTCATACACTCAGACTTTAGGCTAATCTTTTCTAGATGTCAGACTCCTACACTTTTACTCACAGTTTTTAACACTTGCTAAGTGCTGTTGGAATCAATGGGAATATTTTCTGGAGACATCTCCAAATTTGGCTATGAGAGGGATTGTTTAGAAGCAAATCCTCAGACTGATCTGAGCATCAACTCAGAGATAAATAAAATGAAGACTTACTTTATTCGCTGTAAAGTCTCAGGATTATTTAGAGATAAATGTGTTAGTGTATCTTCAGAAAGAAACTTCTGTATCTTAACAGCATAGACACCTGTCAGATGATTTTTTTTTTTGTTGTGTATCATTATGGGCTGTAAAAAATCTAACTCAAGATTTATTGCAAATTAAAATAACAAAACAAAACAAAAAGCATGCAGACTCAGCCTTAAGATGATGAAAAAATCACCCCAAAACAAGAGAAACTGACTTTAGCCTTGCATGACCTTGGTACACTTCCACCATGCAGCAAAGATTTACCATGATTTATGTATGTGTATGGGAGGGGGGTGGTGTTAGTGTGTGTCAGGATAAAGGGTCTACTCTTTACAGAGAAACAATGAAACCTTATTTTTTACATTTTCTCTTCCAAGAAGTAGAAGACAAAATCACAGTTCTAGTATTCTGTTTGAAAAAGGAATAGATTGTGGATCCATTCATTTATATGGAGAATTAAACAGAATTTTCTCTTTAGAAAGAGTTTTCCAACTGAGCAAGAAAAGAGACATAATTTATTATCTCCTATCTGAGGTTTGGAATATTTCTCTAATGCAGCCAACCCGCTCCAGCAACAGGGATTTGACAGCCAGAGACATGCTTACTACCACAGCCTTTCTCCAGTTTCTCCAAGGGATATGGTAGCTCCCACTCTCTTTAGACAGCTGAGAGGGAGGAGACTCAGTCATGGTGCTTCCAAGTAACCAGGAGAAGTAGTTTACCTTCATCTTTGCCCTTTCCTATGAAGAAAGGCTGAGGCCATTAGGCTTGTTCAGCCACGAGAAAAGGCTCCAAGGAGACCTCATTGCAGCCCTCTGATATTTAAAGAGAGCTTATAAACAAGTCAAAGAGGAACTTTTTACACACTTTTACAGTGATAGGACAAGGGTAAACGGTTTTAAACTAAAAGAGGGGAGATTTAGGTTAGATACTAGGAAGAAATTATTTTCTCGGAGGGTGGTGAGGCACTGGAACAAGCTACCCGGAGAAAACATGGATGCCCCATTCTCAGAGGCATTCAAGGCAAGGTTGGATGGAGCCCTGGACAACTTGGTCTAGTGGGTGGCAAACCCATCCCCATTGTGAAATAGACTAGAAGGTCCCTTCCAACCTAAGGCATTCTGTGATTCTATGATTCTCTTCTGTCAGTAGATAGGAAGTAACACCTAAGTAGAATATGCGTGTTTTTAACTTTTCTTCTGGAGGTGTCAGTGTCCTGTAATGGACAAATTGGTGAAAATGCATTCATTAAAAGAAAACTAAGGGATTATTTTAGGCACTAAATTGGATACTAATTTTTAGATGTCAAAATTTATGTGAAGCACAAATCATTCATAGGGTCTTGCAAAATGAACCTGACTAGTGTCTTTACATCTGTCACAGTGAGACCTATGTTACAATAACAGCAATGTGGGTTGATAAAGTGGCCCACAGATAAGTGAATCTAGCCATATGTTCACATTTCCTGGAAAAAAATGTTGCCACACTCAAACAGGTCTACTTTTTTAAAAACATTTGACTGGTATCCACAAGAGACACCAGGTAAAAGTAAATGTTTACTTTTAACTCCCTCCTGAGATGAACAAGACTGACAATATGGAACACTGGAAAAATGTAACATGTCAGTGGCCTCAAACTGCAATGATTTAATAGGCTCATAAAGAGCTTGTTTTTGTCATAGAAAAGCCTGAAATGAAAAGTAGATGTTTCCAGAACATCCTGTCAGAAATCAAAAAGATTTTCCCTACGCACAAGCCAGGAGCTGGCCCACCCCTAAGACCTCTTTCTTTTTGTTAAGTGCTGATACTTCTATGCTGTTTGTATTGGAGAAGGAGAGATGCAGGAGAAAAGAAAACCAATATGTTCATATGTAAACTCAGCCAGACACCAGCATAATATATGAACTAGCCAAAAATACCAGTGAGGATTCCAGGCTCACATTCAGAGTAATATGACATTTTTCAGGACTGAAATTCAAGCCTGGCTGAAATAGATTTTTTCTTCCTTCATTTAAGCCCAGATGTGCAATGATATTTAATTCCTAATTTTATGTTTAGTACCTGACTTTACTGATTCTAAGAGAACTTAAGAACCATAATACTAGGTTTTAATTCTTCTAAATATTTTAATATTTTAATTCTTCTAACTTCTAAAGTTGAGCAGTCAATAAGTAGCAGAAAAACAGCAGAATTTATATTTCTTCAGATTCTTTGCTACAGTCTTTGTTTTGAAGTAGGCTGTTTCCTACATTGAGTATGTGATACAGATATTTTACATCATGTCCTGAAGTAGCAGTGGTATCTTGGTATCGAAGAGCATTTAGGAATACTCCAGGCAAATACAGGTATTTAGATATGATCACCTGAAGAATTGCAGAAGTCAGAATCCTACTGAAATCAAAAAAGATCCCCTCCCNTTAGGCATCAAGTAATTGCTATTTCTAGTAAAATACAGACCTTTCCGAATTTACTGCTGCTTGTTCATTCCCAATAAATTAAGATTGGCCACAAAGAGAAAGAGAACCTGCTTGCAAAAACTTTGATAAAATAATAATGACTGAAATCATATTGAGGTTCTACAGCTGTTTTATCCTTTCAATTGCACTCAGATTAGAAATAATATAAACAATAAATCACAATAATTAGCAGAGTTGAAATGAATTTAAAAACCGTACTTGGGATCAGGATTTCTTTTGTGGTCATGTTAGCCTGTGACCTATTTATGAAGTTTTGTCTCATGGCTTAAGTTCTTGACAAATCAAGATTGTTTTACTTTTATCTCTTCACCAGATCTTCATGAAAACCACTAAAACACTCTGTATGTATTGTCAAGAAACCCCAAGAACAGTATCTTCCTCCATAGTAGGCATACATATCAAGCTCTACATGGCAAATCCCTACTAGTATAGACTAACTATCCATTATAACCTGAGGGAATTCAGCACAAAATCATGTATTTAGACTCATAGCACCCAAGTCTCCTCCAGAGCTGAAATCAGCCCCATCAGCCTATGCCATGAGACACTATTCCAATTAAGCAGTATAATTGCTGTGAGATTATTCATGCACATCTGTTGTTTGTGGACCCTGAGAGTCAACAACTGGTTGCACAGCTGGTGCTGGTGACAGGGAATTGTTTTATATAACCATAGCTTTCTTTTGGGACTGAGAACTTCTAGGAAGAGAGGATCCACCCAACCAAGGGGAGGGGCAAAAACATCTATGCCAGCAGGCTGGCTGACCTACAGAGGAGAGATTTAAACTAGGAAAAATGTAGTCAGGAGGAGATGTCAACCCATTATCAAGAAGGGAAGTGGTAGATGGGTGGGAAACAAAGCGTACAGGCTAATGCGGAAAAAAGAGACCTCAAAATCAACAGAACTGGGCAGAAGATAGCTCTGCCCACCTACATACATGCAAATAAAGAATTAAGCATTATGAGAGAAAGAGGAGGATGCTTTTTCTGGGAAATCAGTATGTAGCGTGGAGGAAATAACAGGAGGAATTAGAAGTATGCATGAAGTTGCAGGGCTGCAATTCCATTGGAATCACGGATAAATATGGATTTTCACGATATATTCTCCTATGATATTCATTCTTCTCTGTAGAAGAGAGATTTGGACTTATTGGACTGAGTCCAAAGCAGGCCCTCAAAGGTGTGCAAGAAGAGGCTAATAAAGTTAAGACTGTAGCTTGGAGAAGAGAAGGGGAATCTTATTCGTATTTCTAATTATATGGTGGAAAGGTATAAAAAAAAGGCTGCCAGACTTTTCCCAGTGGTAGCAAGTGACACAACAGGAGGCAATGAACACCAACTGAAATACAAGAAATTCGATTTCTACATGGAAAAAAAAAAATACTGTAAGACATATAGGGTGGGTTGGTGGGTCAAATGCTACAGGAACAAGCTTCCCAGAAAGGTTTTACAGTCTCCATCCTTGCAGATATTCAGAATCTGACTGGACCTTATCCTGCTGTAGTTGATCCTGCTTTGAATGGATGGTTGGACTAGAACTCTGGAGTTCCCTATCAATCACAACTATTCTGTGTTTCCATGGTTCTTGGAGTAATTAAGTTTAGATGAAAAATAAAAGATTAAAAAACCCACAAATCTTCAAAATACTTATAAGTATTAATTGAATTTACACCTCTTGATTTCTGCATTGTTGTGCATGTTTGTTTTCATGAACATAACTGGTGGATTTTCAGCGCTTCAGAGAAGTAATTCATTGTTGCCATGAAGAAGTTATGTTTTTGAACATTTTTTGTTGCAAAATTCCATTTATTTCAGGGAGAATATTGTACATAAATACCTCTGAAGGGAAAATTCCCAGGTGCCTAAGCTTGAATTTAGCTTTTCCACTTCAGGCATCCAAATCAGACTAAATTACCATGTCGTTTTAACTAATAGGAGCAAAGAGAGCTGACACTGTAGTATGCAAATGCAGCTTAAGGAATCATAAATAAATTACCTAATTTAAAGTGTGTTACCTGAATAGTGCTGTCTTTATGGAAATGAAACTGCCATTGAAAGTCAAATTTATTCCTACGTTTTACTCCAAGTCTATTTTTAGAAACTGATATATCTTCCCAGAAGTCAGTCAATAATTACAAAAAATAAACCTACATTTAAACATTTGAGTGTGTTCTGTCTAGATACTTTTCTCTTACTTTTTTGTCTAAATATAGAAATTATGAAGTCTGTTATGATATTAAGATTGTTTTCTTTTAAAGTGTTTAAAGTAATTCCAGCATATTTGTTAGCTTAAGCACCAAAGAGGACCCATTGACTTCACTGGAATTACAGATCTAAAATTATGGGCACTATTAAATGCTATTGTGTCTGTTGTTCTCCGCCTACCACAAACAGTGTAAATACACATGTACTTTTGAGTAACAAATAACTGTATTTACTAAGCATGTAGAAACATTCAGTCCTTGCTGCAAGCACTGATTATTTTTCAGGGAATTATAAAGCAAAACACTGAATACCATTGCAGGGCTGATAAAATATTATAAAGGGTGCTTTTCTAGTTTTATGTGCTACAAACTCCTTCCTAGCTGTATCCTGAGTGAAGAAGGACAGCAGGCAGATTTGGGACCCTCTCTCCCCAATATTTCCATGCATCAAAACTTCACTGCAGAAATACATTTTAAAATATCAAGTTTAGCTAGTTAAACAAGATGTGCCATCCATTAATACTATATCTTGTAAATGAAGTCAACAACTAAGTACATTTTAGAGAAATAAAATACTCCTAACAGTTGCAAAAATAACAACCTCTATTCAAAACTATGATCAGAGAGAAACCAGATGAGGTTTAACAAAAGCAATTGCAGAGTCTTGCACCTGGGGAGAAATAACCACATGCATCTGTACAGGTTAAGGGATGACCTGCTGGAGAGAAGCTCTGCGGAGAGGGACCTGGGGGTCCTGGTGGACAACAGGTTGGCCATGAGCCAGCAGTGTGCCTTGGTGGCCAAGAAGGCCAATGGTGTCTTGGGCTGCATTAAAAAGAGCGTGGCCAGCAAGTCGAAGGAGGCGATCCTCTTGCTATTCTCTGCCCTGGTGAGGCCTCACCTGGAGTACTGTATCCAGTCTGGGATCCCCAGTACAAAAAAAACAGGGATCTCTTGGAAAGAGTCCAGCAAAGGGCCACAAAGATGATAAAGGGCCTGGAGCATCTCCCTTATGAGGAAAGGCTGAGAGAACTAGGTCTATTCAGCCTTGAGAAAAGAAGACTCAGAGGGGATCTTATCAATGTTTATAAATATCTAAAGGGCGGGAGGCAAAGGGATGAGGCCAGACTCTTTTCAGTGGTGTGTGGTGATTGGACAAGGGGAAATGGCCACAGACTGGAGCATAGGAAGTTCTGCACAAATATGCTAAAGAATTTCATGGCGCAGGTGACAGAGCACTGGAACAGGCTGCCCAGGGAGGTTGTGGAGTCTCCTTCCCTGGAGATATTCAAGACCCGTCTGGACGACTTCCTGTGCAACCTGTTTTGGGAAGCCTTCTTTGGCAGGGGGGTTGGACTCGATGATCTTTAGAGGTCCCTTCCAGCCCCTGTGATTCTGTGAACACAGAGTTTGCACGTAACAAAGCCAATGGATTTTTATCTTATAGTAAAGATAATCTGATGTATCATTTAGAAATGAATTCTGAATATGCAGACAGTCTTAAGACTGAAGCATGAGGTACCTTTCCTTGTTTGAATTGATATTGTGGTTTTAAGCAATAATTACTTAACGTGTTTATAATAGGTTTTATTTATTTAAATGTTACAATTTAATTGAGTACATATCAATTACATTTTCATTTTCATTCATAGCTAAAAGTAGTATCCTTATTTTCTTGAATTTGGCACTAACTCAAACAGCCCTTGAAGAATGTGTCTTCCACACCCTTCAGAATCTCCCTTCCTTGGGGAAATCCTCTTTCCGAAATTTCCTTTTCATTTCCTGTTTTCCAAATAATACAAGACTATGCTCAGTGTACCAACAGCTAGAATGTGGCCTGAGGCAGAGCTGAGGCCATTCAGCAGCTTGGAAGTTCACAAGTACCAATTCTTGTGTTAACAATTAATATGGCTGGTTTTGGGGCATTAATCAAAATTTACGCTAGCATCAAAAATGTTTGATTGCCTGGACTTTGTGAACATTTGCTGTCCATTTTGTCTACATTTCAACTTGTTTAATGTAATGACTGCAAAGCACTACAGAACTATAGGAATGAAGAATTGCTCCTCCATCTGCCAAAATTTCTGCTTTGGTGTATCTGGAGCTTGGGAACTTCCCCCCTTTCCTGTTTCTTTTTACAAGATGAGATGGAAAATGGCCTAAGGGACAAGCAAAACTCCCAGATCTCCACTCAGTCTGGCTAGAGGAAGTCAACCAGTGTAGTAGGAAACAGTCAGTTATTGACAGATAATCTCTAATGTGGTCTTTCTTGTATGCACCTACTTGGGAATGTTCACTTATTGTATTCATAAACTGAATTTGAAGTGTTCAACTTGAAAAGTGATTGAAATAAAAAAGCTATTGAATTCTGAACAGAATTAAAGTTTTCAAAAGTCTCTGTACTTGGCTTACTGAATCCCTACAGAAGCTATGAAGTAGATTTGGCCAGATTTTCATATGGGAACTGACAGAATGCCACATTTTAGAAAACAGGTTACATTTATTTAAGAACCTATATTTAGGTTGCTGTTTTTGAAATGTTGGATGAAGTTTTTATTCCAGCTGTGGCAAACTTCAAATTCACTTTGTTCTTTGATGAATTTTGGCTTGTAACAACAAATCACAGAGGGAAAGGCAGCTTCTCATATGGCAACGATAATCTGGCATTTCTCTTGCATTATTTCTGACTCAGCCCGTCTCACAAGAGGATCAGGATAGTCCAACAGAAAAGGCTTTCATTTGCCTTTTCAGAGGAGCTAAATTGTAGCTATGTTTTCTTGTACATCTGGAATGTCACAAACGTTCTAACTTTTCCCTTTTTCTTCTAGGACTAATAATATTTCTTCGTTTCTGTGATATTTTAACTCTGATAATATTTCTTATACTTTAGTTCCCACAGGAAAGGGACAAAGATCACAAGCAGCCTTATAATTATTCTGCTAGAGTTTATTTTGTCCAACCTGCCCATATTTTGGAGGAAAGAGTTTACCTAGACTTAGACTTCATCACTACATCAGAAGAAAGTCCTTCCTTCTAATTCTGCAATCCCGGTGATGGACATGTCCTTCAAATTTCTCAGCTACTGAGCAAGGTATCTGTATTATTTCATTTATTTGGCTCACAGAGGACTGTATTGTGGCATGAAGCCATCACTAATGTTTTGGGCATTCAAGGGAAGGAAATGAAGTGGGGCTGTGTGTTTAGACCTACTGGCATGCAATGGCTGGCAGCCCCACTGCTGCCACCCTGAGACATCCCCTTTTCTGTGGCTGTTGGACCTCTGACCACACAGCAGGGATGCAGCATCCTCCCACTCACTCACCTCTTACCAGCTCGTTCCCACAAGATTTTGAATCCCCACTTCCCTAAACAGATTTTTTTTTTTACACTGACTTTCTTTGGTGAAAGGGGACTGGTATTAACTAGGGAAAATGTTGAGCAAGATCTGAATCCTGCTTTTAGGGAAAAAGCATTTTTCAACCTATAAATCCAATTGATTGAGTTGTCATGGAAGCCTTCTGGTAAACTGTATCTTCCTGCCTCATTTTTGCTACATGAACCTATTTTCTTCCTATTCTATGTTGTGCACTCTATAACAATCTTTTCACAAAATGGAGACATTTAAGAAATAATTACACTGGCTCATTACACTCGCAGCCTTTTATTCTTTGATTCTGGTGCTAATAAACACCAAAAATTATATCAATCCTGCCAAACACTGCATGCCTTTGGGCGCTGGTGTACTTTATATGTACATCATCTCTAAATCATAGTAAGTAGACTGCATATTGCCTGTTAGGTGAAGTATAATGAGCGATGTTATTTTTAGAAATAGAACTATATCCTTTGATTTCTATTGTATTTTTTTATTGCTGGAATAATTTTTGTTTGTCTTGTGCTCTGCAGCTGCATATCAAGTTGAATGCTTTGGGAATTTGTTATTCTGTGCAACAAAGCCTAATATGCCTTCCTGGTCAGTATGTGAGTGCACCTGGATCATCTACTGCATCTCTAATGTCTGTAACAGATACTTCCTGTTTTGGGATTCTTTTCATTGTTCTCTGCTTTGAACTTGACTTGCCTTCTTTAGACAAGATGTTTAAGTGATTGAAGCCTTAGACATGTTTCTTCATAGTGACCCATTACTGTTTTTTTCTCTACTGTATGTAATGTACAAATGTGGAGGGTTGCAGGAGCTTTATCACATTGCACAATTAAATCCTATTTTTAAACACAATCTACATCAGTATAACAAAATTGCTTTTTAAACAGATGAAACTAAAGTGATGCAAAGCCTTGGTGGATTCAGCTAAATTATTTTACAATGATTTCTTTTTGACTTAATTTGATTAATTAAAGACACATAAGTGTGATTACAAGTGCTTTGTAGTAATTGCTGTCTCTTCCTAAGTGCTTGTACAGAGCCCAAAACAATGAAGTCAGTCCTATGAATAATAATAAATTTAAGGAAAAAGGTTCAATTGTGTATTTCAACTAAACCTATATGTTATATTGTTTATCTTTTCCCTTGATTATAAAGGGTAAAAATGATTAAAAAAAGCAAAATAGCATAAGCTATTAGATATATAGCACACTAACATAAAACTCCAGATTGAAAAATTTAATGTTTCTTTGTTCCCATAGCAAAAAAAGAGAAAGAACTTAAAATTTGAAGTAGCTGAATGTTCTATATCTCACTTAATATTAGTTTAGTAAATAAGAATACATCTAACATTAGAGAAGAGTTTTGTAGTGAAGTCTTGATATTCTGTCCAAATGAGCTCTTAGTAGCTCTTATTAAAAGAGGAAGAAAAAGATAAAATATGATGGGATAATTGTGAAGACAATTTAGTTGATGAAAAAGTCAGAATTGAACAGGGAGAATATATATGTATGATAAATTGAAACCACAAACAGAATTAAAGTTTCGCTAGATATAGTCACATAAGATGAATTCTGACAAAGGAACGTGAGTTGTTGAGAACATATAATGACTTATAAGTGATATGAGCTGTATAAATATAGATATGTATTTATATATACATACATATAATATTACATTTTTCCAAAAATGGAATTCTCCCTAGTGCAGAGGTTAAAATGCGCTTAAAGGCCAGTGTCTGAGTCATCCTTTCTTTCTTTCATTTTTTTTTTCCTTTTTTCTTCTTTTTTTCCCCTCATACAACTGTGAGGGACCTAAATGGAAAGTACTTGTGTGAGAAGAGATAAAAGTATCAAGATCTAATATTCTTAAAACTACTACAACCAGATGACTTTGCCAAACTATGTTTCATTTATGAAATTTGAGAGTTGTGAAAAATTAAGGAATAGAGTTGTTTGGTTTGTTCAGACTAAACATACCTAATAAAACACAGGTTGGTAAATGCTTCACTTTTTGATTAGCTGTTTTATAGTTTAATACAGTTGTTCTGGTTTCAGCAGGCAGGCCTGGAAACCCCACACAGCCTTTCGCTCACNGGAGTAAAATGCACAGATAAATGATTGTATAAAAGATTTTTTAAACAATTTTGGAGTCCATTCACAGGTCCTTTAAAGCTAAATGTATATCCTAAGCTAAACATCTGTACTCATACAATTACCACTGGCTCTTTAAAGAGGGCTGCCCCAAAAGTAATGCCTCCTGTTTTATTATGCTTGTCCATGTTGGTGGATGTCGGTCGTATGGTAGTAGAGGTTGAACCTTCCTACCAGTACTCTGTTCCATTTTGTTGTTGTGTGACAGGTGGCAGCAGAGGGGCAGTCTGACAAAATGGCATCTGACATGGAAGTGTGTATGAAGCAGAGGTGTGAAATTAAATTCCTCCATGCGGAAAAGATGGCAGCCATTGACATCCGTTGATGCTTGCTGAATGTTTATGGAGACCAAACAGTGGATGTCAGCACAGTGAGGTGATGGGTGGTGCATTTCAGCAGCGGTGATGGCAATGTGAAAGAAAAGCCATGTTCAGGATGGCCATGTACAGCTGCCACAGCATGAAATGAAGAGCATCTCTGTCAGCTCATCTGTGCAAATAAGCAGATTATGACCAGGGAACTGTGTACTGAGCTGAATAGCAGCTTCAATGTGTTGGAAACAATGGTGGAAATGTTGGAATATTGCAAAATTGGCTCCAGGTGGGTCCCATGAATGCTCATACAGGAACAGAAAGAACACTGTTTGCGAGTTTGTCAGAACCTATTGAACAAATATGAGGCTGAAGGTGACTTTTTCCTCGATTGCGTCATTACAAGTGATGAGATGTAACATCATGACTATGTGCCAGAGTCAAAACAGCAGTCAATGGACAGCAAAGACATGAATTTCCCATAAAAGAAAAAGTTCAAAATGCAGCCCTCAGCATGTAAAGTGATGTGCACTGTCTTTTGGGATGGGAAAGGAGTGATCCTTCTGGATTTCTTGGAACCACAACAAATCATAAACTTTGTCTGTTACATTGTGATATTGACTAAGCTGAACACTCAGACTTCAGAAGTCAGGCCAAAGAAAGAGACAATCTTTCTCTTGCAACACAATAACACCAGGCCCCATACCTGTTTGAAGACTGTGGAGCATGTTGCAAGTCTTGGCTGGACTGTTCTACCATGGCCACCATATAATCCTGCTTTGATGCCTTCTAACTTTTGCCTGATTGGGCAAAATGGACTGCATTGGGCAACATTTTCCTAGTAACAACGCCATTATAGCAACTGTGAAACAGTGGTTCACCTCTGCTGGTGCAGATTGAGACAAACACAGCACGCAGGCTCTTGTTCGTGGCTGGTGAAAATGCATAACTAATGGTGGTGACTATGCTGAAAAAGAGAAAGAGTGTTTTGTAGATAAGAATTTGCTCTATCAGAAAGTGTTATTGTGTTCTTTGTTGTAGTTTCCATGGAATTGAATAGGAGGCATTACTTCTGGAGTGTCCTACGTAATTTTCTTTGATGTATACACAAAGAAAATCTTCAGTGGTAGGGGAAGGAAACCACAAATGAAATTTGTTCCAAGTCTAGAGATACTGTTCAAAAGCTAAACAGATCCAATTAATGATGAACATTTTTCATGTGGCCATTGGTATGTGTATCTGTTTGCAAATAGAATTGACACTGTCAACCTGTTTGAAGTTTCAAATGCCTTTCTTTTTTTCCTTTTAGAAACAAATTCCATGTTTCTAGGAAGCTTAAATAAGTGTAACCAAACTGGTATTGTTAAGCATATATTTTCTCTTTTCAAATAACAAATGTGTATCTGGTTATGTGTAAATGGCAGTTACTAATTTCTTTGGGGTCAAGGAGCTTTTCATGAGCACTTAGCTTTGTGCTCAGCAATGTGTTCGTTGTTCAGCTACATGCTTAGCTTTGCCTGCCCTGGGGAGCAGAACATATGAGGTGATTAAGTTGTTTTATTAGGTTGTACTAATCACATTCAAAGACATCACATCAAGATTTCAAACATTTACACTCTGTCTGTTGGCACAGTGTGAGGACTGTCCTCTTCTTCGTTACAGGTTGGGTGACCTCACATTTCAGATCTTACTTGCAGCACCTCTTTGATAGGAAATCTAAAAATCCAGCTAGGAAAACATTGATATACTTTTCTCCTGCAGTAATTCATCATTAAAAGGAAGAGAAAAATACAGGAGAACAGAAGCCAGAAAAATGCGAATAGAACTACAAGCCTTTGGAGTTCTGCAGTTCAACTTCATGGTAACTTCCACTGTACATATTTTTGTTCATGTCTACCCTTCATGCTCTGCAGTTCTGCAACCTCGTACAGACCCTTACAGAGCAATGTACAGACAGTAGCAAAGATAACACAGATGATCGAGGCAGGTACTGGTGAGCAACTGTTTTGATTTAACCTGGCAGGGAGCTAATAACCATACAATTATTTGCTCACTTCCCCCCCACTCAGTGGAATGAGGGAGACAGTCAAAAAAACCCACAAAGTAGAACTCGTGAGTTGAGATAAAAATTATTTTCTCAGACAGAAAAGGAAGAGGGAAAAAAAAGGATAATAGTAATGATGTTTTTATATGTAAATAATATATATATATATACACACAAAACAAGTAATGCACAAGCAATTGCTCAGCACCCATTGACTGATGCCCAGACAGTCCCCAAGCAGGGTCTACTTGACCAGACAACTCCCAAACATTTTTCAAGTTTTTTTCACATGATGTCTTATGATATGGAATATCCCTTTGGCCAGTATAGATCAGCTGTCCTGATTCTGTCCCCTCCCAAATCCTTGTGTCCTACCAGCCTCACTCAATGGCAGGATAATACAAGAAGATGAGAAACTGGAATGTTCTTGGCTCTGTACAGCACTGCTCAGCAATGTCTAAAACATCGGTGTGTTATCAACATAGTTTTTCTCCTAAAGCCAAAACATAGCATCGTGCTAGACACCATGAAGGAAAAATCATCTCAGCTGAAATCAGGACAGCAACAGATTTACCTGCACAAACTATCACTTCTTATTCATGCATGTGACTGTTTTAAAGTCAAAATAAATAGATTTCATTTCCCCTCCAGCCTTCTATCAGGCTCTCACTTTCACTGTGATCCAGCACGTAAGGTAATAAATGTTTTGTCATGTATTAGAGAAAAGGAGACCCTGCTTATTGCATCGCATGATGGATTTATGGCATAACAGTTTCTGGGGAGGGTGTGCTTGCTAGATCAGATACTTATTGCAGGTAATGCTGTCCCGTGAAAGCAGGAATTAAAAGGTCTGTTCTGCAAAAGAGAGAGATGAGAGTGCAAAGAGCGACCCTCAGACATAATATATGAAACCTGACATGTCAATATTGTCCTGTGTGTTTGTCTAATAGCTGTCCTGTTTCTTTGGGCCTAGCATTATAGTTTTGTTTTGCTGGTAAATGCATGTTTCAGGCAAAGAAAATATGAAGGCATTGGCCTGTGGACTCTAATCACACTCTACTACATGGAGAGCAGAGGGAACATGAATGTAAATGACTTAGTCACGAAATGGCAAGGCCAGGAGTCAGATGCTCTGGCTCATTGCAGAGAAAAATACTTTCATCAAAATTCAGCTGGTGCTGACCACCAGTTCTGAAAGACCAAGAAATTTCATGACACTAAGCCAGCTGAAGCAAATTTTTCCAGGCACACCTTGAATACACAGCTGCTGTGACATAACTAACAGCAGCAATAGTGTTTACAGGCATTACACTGTAAACAAGTTCCAACACTTTAAAAAGTGAAATGTATGTGTCAAGTTTATTATGCTTCCCTTGCCTAAGGTTGATTAGTGCAAATTAATATTTCACACTAATCAGCATGAGCAGTTAGCACACAATTTGGATTTACGGATTTCATCTGATTGCATTAAAAATGTATTTAGGCTATTTTTGCATTGTACAAATAGAGCAAAAAGACCTGAGCTGCTTCCAGTCAGTTTTTTTTTTGTTGTTGTTTTTTGGGTTTTTTTTTTTTTGGTATTAGGTCCAAAACAACAAACCACCCCCTTCTCGTACAGATGTCCTCATAGATTTTGGGACCATATAATGCTGTACAATTTCTGGCAAATTTGCTAAGGAAGTTCTCGCTGACTTCTGTGGAAACTGGCTCAGCATTTTCAAAATTTAATTTAGCTCATAGCTTTTGCAGTCGTCTAGAAAATCTTTGCAGCATTGATTTCATTGATGGCACTGAAGCTATTAGATCATTTTTTTAGATACTGTATTGGACTTTCAAGAAGACATCTGAGTACTTTTCAGTAATTACACAAACGCACACACATGCACATACAAACACACATATACATGCATGCACACACACACACAATTACTCAAAATTAGGAACTAACTTCTGCAAATTAAACTTTGTTTGGACTGGTCTCCCATCATCACTATGGCAGATGATGTCTGTATAGCAGAAGGATATATTGCCTTCTGTAGAAGTTCTGATCAGCAGTGACTCCTTGTTTTATGCTGTGCCAGACTCTGAAGCTGTTTTCCTCCTTCCAGATCTTCCTGAGATCAAATGGAGTGGTTCTGGATTCATAGTAGCATAAACAAGAATAGAACCCAAATCTCAGTTCATGTGGCAACACACATTGACCTCACAATATTTATAGCATGATTCCTGTGTTTGGTGGTGTTTCTGAAATATTCTCAGGAAACAAAGAGTTCTGAGATTTGTCTAAGGACGGTATCTCCATAGGCCATAAAAATGTACTGTTTAAATCCAGACATGAAACCTTTCTCTTTTGATTTGTCATTTAGTTATGAGAGCCACTTCTTAATGTCTTTTTGTTGGAGTGAAAAAACCTCAAGACAGTAAATGGAGGATTATATGAATTAACAATTGTAGCTCTGTTTCTTCAGACAAATAAAAGACATCTGTATTGTATTGGATTCATTGGATGCCAACCCAGAAACCTGCAGGATTCCTTCCCTAATCTGGATAGATATTTTATGTTGGGAAATGGCCTCGAGCCATTTGCATCTCAGTGTGAGGCCTACTTTGTATCACAAAAAATCAAATTAATATATGTTGTTACCTAATAGTTATTCATAATACGCATTATAGCATTATCATTTAAATAAGGTCTCTTTGATTTTTTTATTTGCTTATTCAAATCCACCATTGTTATTCCTTCTGATTTGCTTAGTAATATACAGAAAATTAATTTATTAGGCTTGTCAGAACAATGAATGTGTAATGTTCTTACAAATACGGAAATTGAAGCCCATTTGTCAACAAATGACAACTTTAATAAAAGTGCTCAGATCATATAGAATGTCCACACACTCCTTCAATAAGAACTGATTGCAAAATTTACTGCCACAGCAAGACATTTTAGGACTTTGGAGAAATGTTCAACCGTAACTGAAAACATACAGTTAGAGGAAAGAATCAAACTCTCCACATTATCAAGTCTTATGGCTGATAGAAATTTAGGGAACTACGTATAGTGAAGTTTGTTAAATCTGGGAACCTGACCTCGTACATTGTCAACAAACTCAATTAGAACTGCTTGAGTTGAAACTATGATACAGTAGTGTGAATCCAAACTGATCTAATAGGTGCTTTAAAAATCCTAGCATAATTTATAAATCTCTAATTTTTTTTATTGAATTATCTGTTGCAGTACGGTAAGAATAACTTAACAAAAGAACAATGTGAACAGTGAGTTTCGTATATGTTTCCAAACAGAATGAAGAAAATAATAGCAAATTTGAGCTTTAAAGAGACGACAATAGATAATTAATTAGTCTCAGTAAATAACAGTCCTGGCAATGACCAGTTAAAGACATAATAGAATATAAATGTGTGTAAAAAAATGTCCATCATACTTAACCTCAGCACAGTTAGAGTAAAAAAGGTTAAATTTTATTGATTAATCTATTCATTTACTCATTTTTTACAAATAAGATAAAATATCTCAAATCCAATAAAATTCCTTATGTTTCCCTTGATTGTATTGCCTGCTTATCTCAAAAGCTGAAGACCTCATCCTTCAGATAGCTGTTAGAGATTTTTCTCACTTTAAATGTATGTCCTTTAGACACTGTGAAAGTTACACTGTGCTGTGAAACTCATTCTGTGTTTATCCATCCCTATGTAATAGAATAAGTGAAAAGAAAACATTGTGGAGCCCTCAGGGTCTCCACACTGCTGTGGATGCTGGCAGACCCAGCTGGTTGCTGCAGAAAGGGGCACTGAAATCCTTACATGATGTCACGTTAGTTGTGGTTGTGTCGTGGATGGCATCCAGATGGTGGCCCAGAATTAATGTGATGACTCCCAGAGCAAAAAACCTATGCTGCATCTTGTTTTCATCCATTTGAACAGCATCCTGAAAGGTCAGGATGACAAATACATACATCACATGTGTGAGAAGGGGGCTGTATGCAGTTCACTTCAAAGTACATTTTCTACAAATACATGAATTGTGTTTCTTTTCACCTGGAAACAAAGATGTCGTGTCTATGCATCTTGTTCTGAGCATCATGATAGCTGCAAAACAAATGTGTTTAACAGCCAGACGTACAATTCTGAGTACAAAATCTGCTTGGAAAAAGAGGTAAGAATGTGGCAGCTCTGGATAGGTATCCTATTAATGTATGTAGAAAACATGAATCGCATATAAGAAGCTCCAGCCTGAAGGCTTATGAGTAAGGTATTCAAATCAAACTTCCGAGGCTAGGGTCAGAAGATTTACACTTTCATAGGCATCTACAGGATGAGAAACAGATCCCTAGAGAAAGATACTAAAAAACACCACATGATTTATCCAAATTGTCCATTTTTCACTTCAAGCAAGTCACAAACAACCTATAGAATACACCCAAACAACACTGAATCTATGGCCTGTGATTTATTCATCACTTCTTGAAAATCAGAAGCTTAAGAGAAATCACTAAATGAACTTCTTATGCTACGATATTCAAAATCAGTAAACACCCAAAAGATCATGAACAACTTGAAAAAGTTAAGAAACAACTAATACAGTTATACAGAAATCTGTCAGATCAGGAATATTTATTGAGAGAAAAAGATCAAATTATTAGTGTGTGTGAGGGTTACCTTCAGTAATCAGAATTACTTCTACCATCAAGAAACTCAGGGAACTGAATATAAATAATGTATAACTATACAATATTTGAAGATTTTTCTGTAGCAAAGTCTTATATTCCGGAAACAAGTAATCTGAGTAAATTTGTACTTGAAAAGTAGGTTGTAGGTCTTCTTTTTTACAGAAAAAGCATGAAAAGTGCTGAAAATCTGTCTCAGCTGTGTCTCTAAAAAGACAGAAATATTTGTAAATGATTGTATTGGAAAATCTTCATCTTTTGAACTTTTGGTATATTTAGTGCCTGAAGCATAGGCAGCTGCAACATCAAAAAAACCTGTGTGGCACACAAGATTACCTAAAAGGAACAGATAAGCTTGTATAAATAAAATATTTATTTTTCATATATTTATATATCTATCAATTGACTCATTAACTCTTTAGTGTTAATTCACTCAGCTGAATTCAGCTACCTTGAAGTTAACCCACAGTTACCTAAATTACAGAGGAAAGCTATTTGCCCCGTCTATTTTTCATGTGTCTCTTTGGGTGATTTCAATCACTTCCTGGAAACACGTTGCGCTCTATCTCTCTCCACTACGTATAGTGTGAAGTCATGTATCCTATTTAACTATCTGAAATGGGTAAAATTTGCTGTAGGCTTACAAATATATTTTACTGGAAGGCCTGCTAAAGTTAACAACCATAGGTTATAAAAAATGCTGTAAATATGATGATACTGTTACAGTTTGTATAAAATTTGTAGGTAAGTATACACATATATTCACACATATTCTTTCTCTAAAGAAATAGATTGCATACTGTATGTTTATGAGCATATGTGCACAATGGTTATAGTTTATTATCTTTTACGTATTATCACTACAAAATCAGTTCCAAGAAGTAATTTGAATTACTGGATTTTCTCCTCCTGTCTCTTGTTTTCCTGCCTCCTCTCATTTTACTTTTATGAAAAGTCTGTCTCTCTAAACTTTACTAGTATTAGTTGTGGCTAGGGGTATACATGAAGGAAAATCATCACCACTTTTCCACTTATGCTTACACAATACTTAAAAATAATTCAATATCAAAACATAAAACTGAGCAGAATATGTACCTATGTACATGAAATATTTTTTGTAAGAATAAAGCTGTATTTTGAGGACTTTTTTTTATTTTTATGTATAAGACAATTTTATTAAAATTTTTGTGACAAAGTGTGAGGGTAGAAGAAAAAGTCCACTCAAAATGTATTTATACATTGGTGAGGTAGTTCTGTGAAATGAAAAGAAGTCATAGTTTCATAGTAGTAGGAAAACCCTAATATTTAATGTATTTATAAAGCAAAACTAAAGAAAAAAAACAAACGAGATGTGAACATATCTGCTTTTTGAAAATGGCTCGAGTGTTATTAGGCACATAATGTTCTGGCTGTATTATTTGATGTCCTGAGAATTGCTCCCACTCTTTTTAATCACTGCAATGCTCAGCATCTCTGACACTCTCTGTTGTAAGCCTAACAGCCAAGCTTCTTAAATCAACTGAAGGAGTGAAGGCACAGATCTTGATTAGCATGAGAGATTTGGTACATAATTCTGAAAGTACCTGAAAGCCCCATTGACATCTGAAAAGTGTCAGAATAATATGTCCCTGAAGAAATATAGATCAAGCACAGTAAAAATAAAATGTCTTGATTTTTTACGAGAATAACCTCAGCCTAGACAATAAAGATTTTTATATGAAAACAATCTTTTTCATAGCTTTTGGCCAATGTGTGCTTTTCTTATTTTGTTGTTTTGTTTATTAAAATAAAGCTATTATACACAAAGGCAGGTCTATCCTACGGTGTAAATATACTTTTCACTCAAGAAAACATTCAGGTTCCGATGCTATGTGGTACAAGTATTTTTCGTGGTGTGGTGGGGATTCATCTGACTAGACATACACTTCCATAGAGGAGACATCCATGTCTGAGCTTGTCACATTATCTTCCTTCTTGGTGACTGAGAAAAAAACATGTATATTTGTGTCATGATAAAAGTTAGTTGAACGTCTGCAGTAAGTCAGATGACTCATGCCCTAGAGATTCCTATAAGACTAGCACAACAAAGATGCCTGAGGTTACTTTAGATGAATCACATCCTGAATGAAGAATTTTGATTTTTGTGATTTTAAGTGTCCTGTGCCTTCATGCTTTATTTCCTGTTTTGTTTTATTTTATTTTATTTTCCTCAACCTACTTCTGTTTCAAGCCAATTCTGAATGTGTAATGAATTCATCCACAATCACCCTGCTTCTAAACCTTAGTACATCAAGAAAGAGAATAGTACAAGACAGTGGTGACTGAGGTACTAAGCTTTCATGAAATGAATGTAACACAAATTTTAACTTCATGAATACTCAGATCAGCCTGAATAGACCCTATCAGAATTTCGGGTATTTCACTTCAGCAATTCATATCGCTCTGGAGTAGAAGTTACCCTGTGGAGGTGGCTGTGTCTTCTTCCAAAGAGTGCAGGTCGAGCCAAGATTTCAACCAGCCTGTGACTAGTGGATTGAAACTCTTGGCTGGCAGAGATGGAGATGCCAACCACTAGCAGAGCTTTTGCTCCCAGTCTGGAGGATCCAAAAGAGGCCAGGAAAAGAAGAAAGACTTGCCCTCCTGAGGGGCCAGTAGCACAGATAAGCAGGCCACTGTGGAGACTTTGAGCTATGGAGGGCTTCAGTTGAATTCCTTGTCACAACTGAAAAATTTGAAATATTCCAATGATAGTTTTATGACAAGGATATGTAAAAAAATATATATATATATATATATGGTATTGAAAAATACTTTGAAGCAGGCAATACACAGCACTGGTGAAAAACTGAAAACTCACACCTGAATCTGGTACCCTTACTCAAAAGAGCCACGTGTAATATGATGTGACATCAGGGCCCAATGTAGAACAATGAGAAGACTTTCTTTGATTCCTAAGTCTTGGTGGAGATTGACTAGGATAAGAATAAATTAGTTACACAGAAAATACTATTTAGTCAGTAAAAAGGTCAAGTAAGCTGTCTTATCATTTATATTTGTTTGTTTGTTCATTTATTTATAAACAGACTCATTCACACAATAGTGTTTTTTCCTCTAGCATTTTTCTTAGTCTGGAAATGTGCCACTACCAATACTTACAGAAGTCACTGAGAAATTTTCCTGGCAAGTAGGATTTGCAGGGACTAGGTATCGAAGTCATGCTATTAGTTTTTATGCGCTCAATTACCATTTACAACCAGGCCCTAAGATTACTGAATGAAACTTCTGCTGAAGTGAGAACTTGTTCTAGTTTTCGGTGAGTGCAGGATATGATTCCGATGGGTAATAAATTTGAGATTCACAGTCATGAGTTGTAGTGCTGTATAGAAATACGCATGAAGAAATAACATCATGTATGAGGATTTTCCTTTTATTTCAGCATGTCTAAAGGAACATATGTGCTACCTTATTCATTCTTAGCATCAAGGTCGTTTCCCGAAGGACACAGAACAAAAAAAATTGATCTACAAACCGCTCTTATAGCAGTTACTAAATATCTAGCCTTGAAAATCACTTTGAAAAGTAGAGGATGTATTGTGTTATTATGTATTGTATTTTCATCTTTCACTACCAGAGTCAATATTTCCACCACCATCAGTCAAAGGGATACACTGAGTCCAGCTGTGTACATTCAATGGTATAAAAGATATTCAGATGTTACTAGGAGATCTATTATCTGTGTTGCTGTTTTTGTCTAGGAAAAGAAATGAATCTTCTAAGTTAATCAAGAAATTTGATACTAAAGAGTTTAGTGATTTAAATATGTTTCAAATATATTTTCGGACAGATTCTACCATCCACCAAGCAATTGCAAAACTGAGGTGAAAACTGAGGCAAAAACTGAGGCTGCCTATGTAGTAACCATAGCCACAATTGGACGGACATTTGCTTGGCTGTCAAATTAAAATAAAGGGATAGACAGGAATTAAACTATGGTGGATAATTATAGGATGACGAGCTTAAATGTGATGCAGAGGACAAGTAGTATTGAGTATAAAGGAGAATTTAGAATAAGATTTGCATACAAATGTGGGGATAGAGGCAGAATGGATGGAAGCAGATCCTTCCAGAACATCAGAGGAGCAAACAGATAAACTAATGTGAAATTAACTACTATATGTGTGTGTACATGTGTTTGAGGTGATGAATTTTCAGTCTTTTAGGGAAAAAGTATGTGAAATTTCATGGGAAATATTCCATAACCACAACTACAAATGCTTTCATTTTCACTTTAGTAAGAATCCAAGATTGAGAGAGGAAATAAGGTGTTCCAGGAGGTTTCAGTTTGTGCTTTATGCTTCCTGTGTTCTCTGCAGAGACACATTCTGCCTTGTAGTATCTGCACTACATTTTTTGTGTTCATCCTTTCTCCTCAAAAAGTCATAAAATACTGCAAGATTTGCAATAGGAGTGATTACAGATTACAAACTCTGGCTATGGAATAAAATGGATAATTACTTGTCTGAATTTCTTATTCCACAAAGAATCACAGATCTCTTCAAAGGGGAGAAGTTTGAGTTTTCAGACAGTTCTGACAATCAATGTTTTTTAAATCTAAAATTGATAGTCTGAGGCATTTTGCCAAGAAAGAAAAAGAAACACATTTTCTATGAAGGGAAAAAAAATGAAACAAAACGTTCTTATTTTATCAACATTTCTAACATCAGGCACACCAGCAACACAGAGAAGCCTTCATCAGCAAACTGGCTGGCTTTGTTAATGCTGGCCCTGACCCTAGCTGCACAAGCTGATACATCCCTGTGGAGAATTTATCCTTTTCCAAGGGAGCTGTGGGTGATGCTGCTACTGACCCTTGTGACTTTATCACAAAGTCTCATGTTATTTGGGCTTTTTACTTACTGGCCTAGCAACTGCATTCAGAGAGACATATCAAAATCTCATTTTTTTCAATTTTTTTTTATTTTTTTGGGAGTTTCTGGCCTTAATGGGGCTTGATGAAACCTGCAAGCAGTGAAAAGATAAGAAAGAATGAGAATGCAAAGTACAAAACTTATTATGTATAAATATTTTAATTTTTATGCCAATCCTCTGATACTGAGGTTCTCATTTGTGAGTGCATTGGATTACCAAGGAGGATTATTCCTCTCTGTTTAACTTTAATAACCGGAGAATATTAAAATGTTATCATGGCTCAGTTTCCAACAATATATTTGATTGAAAGCAGTAGATACAGTGATGAAGTTGGAATCCATTTCATGTGGGAGGAGGGTGCACTTCTGCTCTCTCTGTGCTCAATGACATGCTTCCCTTCTTAACAGCCAAAATCACAGAGTGGCTTGGAGAGACAAGCTGTGCCTCATGGAGCTCAGCCTCTCTCGAGCTAATTCCCAGGACCACATCAGCAGGTACAACAAGAGGAGGGAGGATGGCAACAAGCAGCTAGCTGCAGTCCCTCCTGCATAGCCAGGAACCCCAGTTTTCATCCCTCAGCTCTCACAAAGTAATTCCACTGATAAGTCACAGCATTTTCTTTAAGGCATTCATGTCTGTGACCAAGTCCTAGGCTATTTTAGACTGGATATAAGGAAAGCATTTTTTACCATGAAGATAGTGAAGCACTGGAACAGCTTGCCCAGAGTTGTGGTAGAACCCCCATCCCTGGAGACATTCAAGGTCAGGCTGCAACGGGCTCTGAGCAACCTGATCAAGCTGCAGATGTTCTTATCCATTGCAGGAGAGTTGGACCAGATGGCCTTTAAAGGTCCCTTCCAACTCTAACAATTCTATGATTCTATGATTCTATTGTGTCCAGTTTGGGTCAGACTCAAACCATGATGTTACACAGGGTTGTGTGGAGTGTGGCCCCATCCAGGCATGGGGAGTCCCAGGTTGTGCACCACATCTCCCTACTCCAAGGCCCTCTCACCAAGATGTGCTCTGACCTAGCCTAATCATCCTCCACTTTCCCTGCAAAAGAACAGACATAAAGAACAGGTTTCCGTATTAATTATGTGCCCAGATATTGAACTGAAAGCAGTCACAGCAGAAGAGTACATGAACTTCAAAAGTTTCAAATTCATTTTGAAAGCTGATGAGACATAGAGACAGATGTGCAAAGGTATTTGGGCACATAAAGGTCCACAGAAATGTGTTTTGGATCCAGAATTAGTTACGTATCTAAAACGGAAATGGAAAGCAAAGTGAACTAGGTACCATTCATTTCTGAAATAGTTAACCGCTTCTTCAGGACTCTGTCATTATTATTGTTTCCTATAGCACCTTCGAGAAATACGTAAACACGTGTCCCTGCCTCAAGAAAAGATTTGATCAGCAAAGAATAATTAGTTAATTATAGGTTATTTTTTGTATTGCATTGACTAGAGGCCAATTGCATTGTAAAAAATGTAATAGATGAACTCTCTCCATAGATTAAATAGGAAAATTTTTTAAATTATTTTTTTAAATGTAACATAAAAAGAACTGTGCTAGGTCTGACAGTGGCCAGAGGAATTTTTAACTCTGTAAAATAAAAAACAGTAATTTCCCATCTGGTGGGTTGAGTGACTAGAACACACATCACTGTGTGGATGAGCATATTTCTGGTTTACAGCAGATGGCAGAAGATAAAATGTAAATAAGTTTAAATCACTGGGAGTTTTTCTCCCAATCATTATATTATTATATTTCCAGTCTTTCAAAAACAGCTTACCTTTTATCAGCTTCGGTTAACTAACAACCTACATCACACGGCCATGCAAATATGAGAATACAGGACAGCTGTTTGACTCACAAAAGATAAATGTATCCTGAAACAGTTATTGTTTTCAGATCCTGAGTCTACTAAATAGATAGTTTCAATGCAAATAAATGAGGCAACACAAAGTGAATCCAACAATACAATGGCAAAGGAACTTGTACGGTTTTAAAGTAAAATATTCCGTCTGTGGAAACAGACTACCATCTGTAAATAGGAACATAAATATGGAGAGAACATAAATATGGGGAGTATATATGAGCCTGCTCACCAGATCTGCTCCTTCAGGGTGCTGTGTATCCTGATCTTCTTTCGATCGCTCTGTAGGAGGACATTTTCAAACCATCTGCAGCCCAATTTCGCAGTGAGACAGTAGCCTAGGATCATTTCCAAATGGGATAGATTTTAAGTTCATGTAGGTGCTTTTTAGAGGAATTAAGCCCCAGAACTCACTTAAGAAAAAAAAACAAAAAAAACCCACAAAACCGTAAAACAAACCACTCTACTTGTTTGCTGCCAAATTCAGAGAATAGTCAAAAGCAAATGAATTTGTGTTTAGATTTGAAAATAACACTGCTCTTTTATTGGGCAGAGCAAATTTTTAAAAGAAAAATCTTAAACAAGCACTATGACTTTAAACATCCAAGATATAAAAAAAACTTGTAAAAATTCTTTTGGTGTACAAGGAACTAGCATTACACAAAACCGATAAAAAATAGATTAAAAATTAAACATTTATGACCCAAGGAACTGCTGAGCAGTCTTTGCTCTGAAGAACATCTGTAACAGTAAAACTCAAACTCTTGAAAGTTGAATTTGCCTGTTGTGCTTTCTTAATTACTGTACACACTAACTTTTTAGATTCTGATGGGGTAATACTGCAGTTGTAGAAAATATTATTCCCTGAGGGACTTCCTGTATGAGGGGAATATTCCCCTCTAGGTATGTACACATGACTGCCACTACCATTAATGGAAGTTATGTATTCCTTTCGAAGAGAGAGTACACCCTTGAGTATGTAACTAAATCAAGAAAAAACCTATGTTACAGTAATGCAGGACTTAATCTACTGGAGCATAATATTCTGAGGTAAAGAGTGAGCACAATTTCAGCCTTACCAGATGCATTAATGGTGATATTATCTTCTGTCAAGGGACCCAGTCTACTTTTTATAAATCTAAGTTAAAGCACTAAGGCACAACAGAATGTACTGATGGTGTTACTGAGTGTATTAACACTGTTTTAGTTTTACCTTTGTCTTGCTGATGCTGAGCATATCAGAATCTCAACACAATAATATCACTGAATTTTTCATCTCATTTCTAGTTTACACTTTGCTCTGGAAAATTGATTTTAGAACTGTGATCAAGCCACTTCTACACTGCTGGAGTAACAAAATGAAGGTGAGAATTACCTTAGCAACAAGTTTTGCCCCGAGATATACTGAACTTGCATATCTGAAAGCTTAACTGGAACCATTTAATCTTTCTACTATATTTTTTATAAACCACAAATTCAAATTAAGATATGGTCCCTTTCCTAATATTAATTCCAGGTATTCTTTTTTAATACCACAATTAATTTTTACTTTATAACATAAATCCTGATTTAATTAATTGCTCCTAAATTGGCTTTTAATCCCCTTATTTGAATTATCAGCTCTTATTAAGTCATTACCTTCTCTCTTCTGAGCTACTCACAGTGTAGTGCGTATGGATGTTTTGCATGAAACTAGAAATCCCTGTGTGATGCACTCCTCATGAGACATTAAATAGCTGCTGTATTTTAGTTCACTGTAAGTAGTTGTTTCCTTAGGCTAAGACCAAAAAAAAATAGCTTTCCCCTTCACTGGAATAAGTATACTAGATACACTTCCTTCTGAAAGCTGCCTTTGAAGGAACCAAAGAGGAACCTATATGATCAAAATGCTTATCTTGTTCAAGAGTACCAAAGACCGAGAAAATTAGTCTGTATGTTTCTGATATTGTACTCTGTCGTAGTATCAAACAGGATATGGGCTAAATGTGTTTCTGTACCATGGCTGAATATCCTTATTAGGGAAACCAGTGGTTTTTGCTATTATTTCCAACGTAGCCAAGTATTACAAGCCATATTCAAGACTGGAGCTAAGAAGAAGCTGTAGAGAAATATTAACATCATTGAACATCTTCTTTTTCTGGTCTGTCAAGGAAGTTTCTGATAGATGCATCTGAAAAATAGGTATTGATCGTTAATCTATCTACACAATTATCCAATGTAAACAATCATTTAGGAAAGGAAAAGTACCACGAGTAGGCAACAAACGGTTTTCTGGTTCAGCGACTCCAGTTTTACTCATCAGATATCAGTAACTGAGATGAGCTTCATGTGTCCAGGCTCCTCAGTGACACTAATATTAACATCTGAGTTTTAGAATGTGACAAGTATATAGAGGTATTTACATATAAAAGATAGATTTTTTAACACTATCTCCAACATGCAAACACAAGCATTCCATAAATTTATGTGTGAAACATACATTTGCGTTATTATAGATGTCTAGCTAGTAGTATAGTAGCTACCATTTTAAGCAATGCTTGTAGCAGTGGACAATTGAAAGAAAACATGATTTTGAAAACTTCTGATAGAACAAACGTGTTTCTGGGGAACTAGATATACATTTTCTAAGTGACTTTTGGTAGAGTAATGTATCCTAATAAGATACTGAATGAGGCACAAAAGAAAAGTCATAATATATATCTGCATGAACAATACTTCTGCATTAAAACACGGTTAATAAGGTTACAATGATAACAGTCCTTTTTGTATTTAGTATGGATTTCCTAATTACAAAACACCTTATGATTTATTATAAAGACTATGATTAGATTAGGCCAAACAAATCGATGCGCCTTTAATTAGTGGAATAGTTGCTGCTTCCCCATGCTCTATGCTAACAACAAAAATAAACAATTTCAAGATTGCAAGATCTTTTAACTTTAAGACTTCAGCTTTATTTCATATAAAGAAGAAGCCACCATGCCAACAAAAAAATGAGAACAGTTGCTATGGAAATGCATAAGCTGCTGTGTATATTGATAGTAAAAGTAATAATCTTTTATGTACTATCCAATAGCTGTGGACATGCAATTATATTTCAGTAAAGTACTAGCCTGTAGTACAGCACATTGGATAATATTTCATATTAATTAGTATTGCAGCCTTCTAGCCTTTTTCTGAAGATGTCATTATATGACTGGATACCACTGAGTCATCTAATCAATGAAACAAAAACTACTAACACAGAACAATTAATGGTGACTAATCAGTCATGTTAAATTAGGGAAACAAAATGATCTCAGTTAAATCTGTTTGTTCAGTCATTTACAGATCAACAGAAAGATTATTAACAGTTGTTTTCTAAATTAATATAACTGTCACGATTTTCTAGTCTAAAAATTTTATCTTTAAATATTAATATTGTGATATTAAGAAATTGTGGGACAATGGAGAATTTTGACCCCAAAATTCCATGCAAATATGAGTTTTAATAGTAGACAGTATGAATGTGTATATTTCTAGATAAGAAACACTTTTAAAATACATGGTAATTTATAACTAAGCATAGTAATAGGAAGGTCACATGGATCTTAGGGGTTGGACTAGATGATCTTTAACGGTCCCTTCCAACCTAAACCATTCTGTGATTCTCTGAATTCATGAGCTCTGGGATTACTCCAGTGCAGAGGTCCCCCAGAGAGAGAGGTGGTGGCTACTTGATCATTTTGTGATAAAGCTCTTTCCTATTTCCATGTTCCTCTAGAACATATTTATTTGTTTATTAACATGTAAGAGTTAATCTCTGCCACAGAGATGTGCACTATTTAATCCAATAACTATAAAAGCATTTGTTTGTTTCTTCCCTCTCTGTGATCTGAACAGACAGATGATTCTGCTATGAAAAAAATAAGCATGAGATTAAAACCAGGCTCAAACCACAGCCATAAAAAACATTGCCAATGTTTACAGAGAGATGTTTTAAAGAGACAAACAGACCAGGAGGAAGCATTTGGAGGACACTCGGGATCTGAAAATTTATCTCCTGACATTTTACTCCAAAATCAGGTCTTTTCTATCTCCAATTCATATAAATTACAGGAATATAGAACCCCATTACTATGTAAGAAATGTGGCAATATGTTGCAGAATTTTTTCCTGTAGCTTCTTGTGTGTTCTGAGGAATTATGAGAATCGAAGAATGGCCATAAACCGTAACTACAAAAAATGTTTTCAAAACATTCAAAGAAGTTTTGCTAACTTGTGAGCAATTTACTGTTTACACTCTCTCTGACTAGTGTCCAGTTCCCTCCCTGAGGGCTCATTGGCTAGGCTGTTCGGAATCATGTACCCCCTCCTCCCTGGCCCTGAGTTTGCTGTCTGATACTATTGCTTCTTTGAAATGTCTTCACACAAGTTTTTATCTATCATCTGAGTATCTTTAAGCTTTTCACTTTAGATTCAGGAAATTAATTTTCAAAAATAGCTTATAAAGTCTAAACAATTTCTAAATCATTGCTGCTTGAATGTTCTAGGTCAAATAAGACGTGTGTTTTTCACAAAATAGCAAACAATACAATTTGACCAATGCTAAATTATCTCTTGTAGCTTTACATAAATACAAGAAAAACTCTAAGCCTTCAAAATCTGGTAGAACAAAATTTAAAATTCTTTTAAAGATCATCTAATAACTTTTTTATTTTATGTATCATTTCAAAAAGGATAGGGAGTTGTCTGTTTTAGAGACTAATGAAGTGTCTTCATTAAAAAAATTCTTATTTTAAACTGATATTTTGCAACAGTAGATTGTTTTATAATTTATTTTAGATAACATTTTTAAATGAAAAATTTTAAGGTTTTCTACTTTGCCTTGGTGTAAAGTATAACTGTGTCATGTTACCTTCCCAAGTGAAAGAAATTCTATTAGAACTTTAAAAGGTACAGAAAGTCACCCCCCACACTTTTTGTTTTTAGTATGTCTCTGTATTTCTCCTGACTCAGGACATCTTCGTTTCCCTTTGTTGAATTTTGTGACATTTCTCCAGCCTGTCTAGGTCTGTCTAAATGATAACGTAGCCATCAGGTATATTAAGCACTTCAAGTTGAGTGCCATCTGTGTGTTTACTGAGGGCATACTCTATTCCATCCTATGTCTTCATTAGTATTCAAGACAAGTAGTATTGATTCCAGGACTGATACCTGGGTATACTGCTGGTACCCGACCTCCAGCAGATCTTTGTGCCACTATCTGATTAAGGCATCTTTTTGATCGGGCACCTTCTTGGGCAGACGCTCACTGTGATGGCGCCATGTTGTCTTGCTCATTAATCCTGTCCCATAAACACTCAGATGGCTACTCCTCCATCCGCTGGCAGAGCTTAATGTGTCCCCACTGCTCCCTTATGTGTTGGGCAATTGCCACATTCCCAGCCTGTCCTTCACTAAGAATCTACATCCATTCATGACAGCTCTCACGCATGTGAGCTGTCCCATGACATCTTTGTGATTCCAGTGGGACTGCAGCCTTGCAATAGCATGGAAACTTCTAATTCCACTTTCTGTTCTCTGTGCTGCATGTGTTAATGTGCTAGGTCTCCAGAGAGCCACCCAGGCATGATGCTTTCCTAGAAAATGTGTAGGAGCTTCCCACACCAAGGAATTGTGTTCTGTTGGTGTTTCCTTATTTGTGTACCTGCATTTGGGGTGGCCCATCTTCTGGACTTGAGAGCAAGCAGAAAGTTTCTGGTCAATCTCTCCTCTGTTAGCACTGCATGTGCCCTTAAAAGCATCAAATAATAATCAATGAAGCTAGGTGATTTTCTTTTTTCTCTTTTAGCATGACCATACTCATTTAGCTTAGGTCATATATTATATTGTGTTAATGCATTCTTTCTTCAGCTTTATGCTTCCATTAAAATGCACACATGTACATACATGTATATGTATGTATGAGAAAAACAAATAGCCAGGATAATATTTCTCACTTGAATTGAACACAAAGATATCTCTTGTGTAGCTAGACCCATTCATACTTGGAAATACTCCAAATTATTTATCTTCATTTCCAGACCACAGCTTGCTGCATTAATGAAAATCAGCAGTGGGTAAGTATTCAGTTAGTATATGTATACGTCTGGTTGTCATCTATGAATTTAAAGGGTTTTTTTCACCTAGGTGTGGTGCTCCTGGAAGAGCAGGTTTTGTTTAAGTATCAGAGAAGCTGCTCCATTTTTCAGTCATTGGGGTAAGAGAGTGAAGACTCAGAGGCACCAGGCAAGATTCTGGGGTCCATCTAAGAGCTTTTTCTGATGCAGGTCTGTGTCAGATGCCTCAATGATATATTGTGCCTGATATATTGTCCATATAATCATAAAGGTATTCTCTAAGATACTACAGCCAGAAGTAGCATCCCTGGAACAGTTTGGTGTAGAGTAGTTGTTGTCTTATTTGATCAGCAGGCCTTTACCTACAAGTGAGGAAGACTTGAGGAAAGAGATCTGGGTATTTTCTTTGTTTAAAAGTTAACTTCACAAATTACAATTTAGCTTACATGTTAATCTATTATTATGTAAAGATTCATAAGTCCTACCTCAGAGAAACTCTCCAGCCAGTGGTACTAAAATTGCTTTTGAATAGCCTTACCATAATTACTAGAAGGGGATCTCCTTTGACCTTTAAGAATAGCACATGAATATGAACAACCTTTATGAGGTTTTAAAGGCAACACACTCACATGTATCTTTCTTCGCTGGATGTCTACGTGAGGGTCTCTGCTTGGATCTGCTTAGAGATTTTGATCTAAATCTTCCTGTTATCCCCACTTGGTATGCTCTGGTTCTGAGTGCTGAGCTGTCAATGCTCAAAAACTGGATGTTAAAATGAAACTAAAACATTTCTGGCAAGGTGTGAAGTTGAGGAGTGGACCCACACAGCAAAAAATGGATGCTGAGGTCTTGATGTTCAGTCTCTGTATGTGCCAGGAGATTTACTGTGCACTCTCTCTGCTTCATGGACTGAATAGCCACAAGCAGGTGTTATCAAATGTCATTTAATTTTATTTATTTTTTAGAGCAATTTATCTTATTTTTTCCAATAAGTTTTCAAAAATGATCACATTCTGAAATCCTTGAATTTCCCGGAAAGGTTTAATCTGATCACAGATTTGATATTTTCCCTACATTTATCCCTCATAAAATCATGTGTTTTGTTTTCCAGGGAGACAACACGGCCAGTTGCAAAAGGAGTGATGGTCTCCATAAGAAAATGTTTTCCTAAACTGTATTTTGTGCTATAGGAAATTATAAGATTCCTCTTTTCCCCAGAAAAACCAACTTCCACCTATGCCTTTGGCCAGATCATTTTAATTTTCAATATTAATTGACAGTTCTCCAAACATGCTAAAAATTGTTTTCCACATTCTAGTGGATGCTCATAGCTCAGTGAAGAAAAGAAATGACTATGAACTCATGTAAAAAAAACTACATTCACTCTCAATATCTGAAAATTATAAATAACAAACCCCGTAGTTATTCTGTGCTGATGTTGCTTTATTTAGCTTCAGTATTTTGCTACATGTTGATAGCTGGAGATGGCACCTGTACTAACTGCAGAAAGTGGCTCACACTGTGTTTACGGAGATAATACTATTTAGGCACTATCAAAATGTCTCAAACTCAAAACAAAATAAAAAACTGTAGCTCTTGATTTAAACCTGGATCCTCTGAGAATACTAGGCCAGCACTCAAGGCCGGGATCCTGACATTGTGTGGCTGTTAGGAGGAATCTGACATTAAGTACACATCTTGGTCACGCTGAATTTGTGCGAAAGTCAGACAAACAAAAGCTGCTGCTCCTCAGTTTCTCACAGACAGCATTGCTCATCACCTCCACCCTCTTTGCCGTCTGGAGCAACACAAGCAGTGAGTATCATACAATCATAGAAACGCAAGGTTGGAAAGGACCTACAAGATCATCTAGTCCAACTGTCCTCCTATCACCATTACTACCCACTAAACTACTAAACCATATCCCGTAGCACCTCATCCAGACACTTCTTGAACACCACCAGGGATGGTGACTCTACCACCTCCCTGGGCAGGCCATTCCAGTGCCTGACCACTCTTTCGGAGAGGAAGTTTTTCCTTATATCTAACCTGAATCTCCCCTGGCAATAAAAGGAGTTTACATAATATTTGCATACATTTGATATTTTTCCCGTGAAAGTGCATTGAGAATATTTGTCTGAATTTTAGTGGAGAGAGAGGAAATGAGGAAAGTGTCTAGTAAGCACTTAGGCTTTTACCTGTGATCTATAGAGATCTGATGCCTACAAAGTTTGAAAATGCAGCTGTAGCATCAATTTTACATCCAGCCGGTTTTCATGCTTAAAAACATATGTTTGAATGAGATGACAAATCCCCAAAGCAGCAGTTCTTGTCACCCACCAGTCTAGAGTCTAGAGTCATCTGCAACACACGCAGCTCCCCACAGTCTCCTTTCTGTTGCTTGGCTCATGCTTTGCCCTTTCCCTCTTTACCTCAGTAGAGAAATCCCAGCCCTAGATCCCAATTCCTGATTCCCGAGGTTGTAAAACTCAGGTTTATGTAAACAAGTATGGTTCCACAAAAATTAGTGAATCTCAGTCTGTACCATAGCTAAATTTCTGGCACTTCCCTCAGGCTCCATTCAGCATTGTACACGTTTTTCTTTCTTAACAACTACTCTTCGCCTTTGGTCTGTCAAAGCCTTTTTGAAAAAAGATTGTCCTTACTTTGGTATTGCAGTTTCATAATGTGTTTTTGATCATAATTTATAGACACATTTATGTGAGAGTCTGGGATTTCCTCTTCAATAAAACCTCCACCACCCAACAACCCCAAAGCCTTGCTGTTACTTCAGTCCTATTAGCCAAAAATACACTGTTTCTGCCAGGTCCTGCCAATCTTCATGCATAATCAAATCTGTGGAATTCTTTTGAGTTGCTTGTACAAACTGTGTTGCTTATGTACAGAATGAGAAAACTTTACACAGTAATTCTATTGAAGACATTTAGATTGTCCCATTTATTCACAAGATATATCACAGTTTTAATAAAAAGTTGAAACTTAGAGAATTTTGAAGGTGACTTTCCATCATATTGTATCAAATTACTAAGGATTCTGGAAAGAGTTAAAAAAAATTGCTAGAACACATTTAAATGCACTTCATTACATCAGCTGAGAAGAATTTCTGCCTTGCAAGCAGAACAGGAGGAACATGAGCTATTCTGTTTCCTAAAACAAAACTATTTCCTGCTACCCCCATTCACAACTGTTCCTGAGATCACATGGCTCTGCAAGACATTTGGTACCTTGTCATCCACTATGGGGCACGAGGCATCTGCAGTGCTGGGTAGCTGTCTGCGTGCAGCATGGGCTGGCTGGGGCACCACAGCAGTCCCCAGACTGCTTACATACGGCACATTTGTGCTGTGGTGGACCTAAATCCCACTGAGTCGTAAATATTGACTCAGCAGTGTGGCTGCTGCTTTCACTTCTTCACTGAACAATGCCATAGGAGATTACTAGGCTTAGCAGCTGATTTTTACTTGTAGGATGGATCAATGCTCATTGACAACAGAGTCACTTTTTTATATGCTTATTTCAGTCAACAAACTGTTGCAGCATGGCAACGAAAGTTATTCGGCTGTGCTGTAAATAGACTTTCCTTCCTCATACAAATACAAGAGCATTTTCCTTCCTTTTTTTTTTTTACTCCATGGGTTACAGTTATTGGTCCTAAAAGGTAGTTCACATACTTACCAACAGTAGGAAGTGATTGGACGAAAATAAATGTTTCCATTACAAGTTCCTCTCTTTGTATTATTCTGTAATGTTTATCTAAGATAGATTTTTACTCAGAAGACACAGCTAAGACAGCATTGTGGTGCTTCCTGTTGTGTGGGCTTAATAAAAGGAAGTGGCCTCCTCTCATCCTTGTTGGAGTTTCCAGACCAATGCTAGGCAAAAAGTTTTGAACAATACTGTCTGTCTTGTCCCAGTGAATACATTATTTTGTTGAAGTACTTTTATGCCCACTTTAAAGGATTCATTTCTTCCTCGGAGCATCTTGAAACATTAATGTGTCAGAGTAATCATAAAAAAAATCTCCCTAAACAATGTGAAATGAATAAACATAATTTTTCCCTTTGGAAAGCAAATATTCTCTGAAAATGTAGAGGAAGTTTTCATGTATCTTGTCATATACCCAAGCAACACCTGAATAGTCAATGATTATCACCCTGATCATATCTGGTCAGAATTTAATTTTCTGCATAAGATGTACACAAACAAAAAAACCTTTTTTTACAAACTCACAAATATTTCAAGTGTGTGAAATATTTAGACATTACATTTTGATATGTAACCATGTATTTTCTTGCATAAAACATTTTAACAATCTTTAGCAGAAAAAAAGGGGAGAAAAAAATTCCACTGATTGTTGCAAGGGATACTTCAGCCTTACTTCTTCTAAAATTATAGATCAAGAAATAATTTTTTGATGACTAATTTCCAGTCGGTTACTATGTCCATGAAAATGTCATTGACAATTCATTAAAGCTATAGGAAGAAAAATGAGTTGAATAAATGATTGGCTATTTATGACTTATTTGCTCAGCCTTCTTTATTACATTTAAATGATGTAACCATCGGACATAATAAATATACAGGCATGAAAAAAGGGATATTTATCACAACTGTGCGGAAAAACTTAAATGCAAAATGCTACTAATAGCAAGAGCTACAGTCTCTAAGGAGCTTCTGTTTTACAATGATTAAAAGTAAAAAATAAAAAATCAGAGAATAAAGACAAAATACATTAGTAAATTGATTAAGTGATATCTAGATGCAGATAAACTATATAATTAAACTAATTTCTGGTTGTTTGCAGTCAACTAGTTAAGCCATCACATTGTCCTAGGAGTAGCTAAGATACTGATTATTCAGGAAGGAAACTTTCTCTTGCTATCTTAATCTCATCCCTCAGTCTTCATCTCACTCATCTACTTTTTTTCCCACCTCCAGCTCTCTCTTCTCCTCTTTTCTAGTTCTTATGCCATGGGAGTTCAGAAGGAAACGAGAGGCAGATTAAAACATGTTTAAACTGAATTAAAATAAATTCTTGAACATAAAATAATCTCAAAAATAACTGTTTCCTCCTAAAAATGGACTTGCCATTTAAGCAAGTCTCAGCAAGGACAAGAGCCTCAGAGAACTGTTTTGAGTTCTGCTAAGCCCAAATAAATTCTTCCTGTGCAAGTTGTACCTTACACTGATGAAAATACTACATCCTAGCACAGTGCAAGAGGAAGGCTTGGCCACAGTATGTTCCTGGGTGAACATCAACTAGACACTGAGGATGCTGTGAATTTTACTTTTTAGTATCAACAATAATTTTTTTAAATCCTTGAATAGAAGATGTTGAAAAAAGTCATTGCATTCATGTTAATAAGATATGTAGTAGAGGCATGATGCTACCAGCTGGATCCAAGAGAAAGGTACAAAGATCCCTTTGAAAGGTAATAAGTCCTGAACTGTGTGCATACAGATAGTCGTCTTCCCTCTTTCTCTTCTTCTCTTACAAGTAAACATCATCTTATCTTTAGTTATTTCTCAAGGGGTACACTGTCATTTCAGTGCCTAAACAAATTGGACAAAATTGTTGGTGTATATCCCAAAGATCAGTAATGAATCTTCATTATAGTTGTAATGTGGTTTTTTTTTCATATAAAACAGTTAGTTGAGATTTAATTTAAGTTCAAAAGACAATCAAGTGCTTATGGCAAAGAACTCTGAGGGAAACTTTGCTAACGTAAAATAAGAATTACATTTAGACATGTTAAAACTGGAACATATGATTTGAATCACCCTACCAGAGCAAGTGTTGTTCCCTGTAAAGGCACATCACAAATCAGGTCTACTGACCTCACTGCACAAAGTTAGGAGGCAGGTGACAAAAGAACCATGGTTCCATAGAAAGAAAATGGCTTCAAGAAAAACAAACATTCACCTCATGGCACACAGGAACACTCCTCTCTGATGTGTCTAACTAACTTTCATTTTTGAGTCTTAAAATATCATCCCTTGCAATATAAATTTTTGAAATGTTTCCTTAATTTTGGTGGTGCCTGCTGTGTATTGCTGTCATTGGTCTTTCATGCTTTTAATGACAAATACACCTTGAGAAATTTGTAAGAAGCCCAAAAATTCAATCTGTAAAAATTCAATGAGTAAGGCCTCAGTGAGTGAGTGGCAGAGAATAAAACTGACAGGGACAATGTCTAAAGAGTAGGAAAAGGATATGAGTGGATCAAAACAAAATGGACCAAGGATGAGAAAGATGAAGTCACAAAATCACAAAATATTTCAGATGCGTTTTTTGTTATCCAAACTAGATTGATTATACCAATCACGTTTCTGTGTTTGTAGTGTTTAAAAACAATATTTCAGATATATTTCTAAAATATATTGAAGGATAGGAAGGTTTTCAGCAAAGACGTAGTAAGATCATGGAGGATCCAGGGTAACAGTGAAGTACAATATTTGTGGTTTATTCATGAACATATATGTGCCACCAAAATTCTTGGCATGCACTTTGAATCAGTAGAGTTAATAAAGAACTCTAATAGCAGATTAGAAACCATACAGCCCAGTAACTATTTTTAGGTAAATAACTTGTTATGCTGCAACAAGATTGATGAGTACATACAACAATATATAACAGAGAGATAACATACTTGAGTGTAGGAAGGCAGTCCTTGACATACTGATTTTCCACATTGGGAACAACCCTTAGTTCATTCATTTCTTCCAAGCTCTTCTTTTTTTCTTTCCTTCTGCTCCTTATTTATAGGCCATGTTTCTTGATCTGGTCAGGAGCACTATTATCCTCTACTCTATCCAATTTCCTGAGAATTTCTATTCTTCCAAGAGGTTAATTAAACAATATTCAGTATAGAAACATAAAATAGTTTGTCTCTAAAAAATATTAAATAAAGGTCTCTCAAAAGAGATGTCTAGAGAGGAATATCACAGTAGATGAAGTAGAGAAGATTTTTATGTAAAAGAACTCATGTGAGAACATATTTAAAGGAAGCAAACAATCTTGACTGTGTTTTGTAATCATGTCAGCCAATATCTATATGATTATGGAATTTCAATATTCATGGAAAATGATTTTTGAAAACATATGTTTGTGCATTTTTCCGTTAGAGAACCAAAGAATTTAGTGCTCAGTAGCCCTGGAAATAATATCTTTCACTGACTGCTCATATCAAAGTTTTAAACTTTTCATTTTTGCACAGCACAAATTTCCCCCTCAAGGTCAAGAGTACCTGAAAAGCAAGCTTCTCTCTGGACTTGAATCTTGATTAGCTTTATCATATCACTCAACTGCTTGAGTTCATCAAATCTACAATCATGAACATTGAGTTCATCATACCCATAAAATACACCAATAATCAGAACTGACCTAGAGTAAGGTCAGACATGAATTGCTTTCCAGCATGTCTGAGAGATGTCCACTTTAAAAAAAAAAAAAAGTCTTTTTTCTCTGGAAGGCAATCAAAGAGTAACAGTTCTCTGGCAGGTGGGTAACATTTATCTCAACTGTGGTTTTTTATTTTTTTTTTCATTTTTATTTTATATTTTTTTTAACCTGAAGAGACACAGAATAGAAAGTTAATTTGTTCAGAAAACATTGGCTGGACTTTCTCTCATCGGTCTTTCAACACCCACAATGCAGATGTTAACATCACAGTCAGTGACCTAAATCTGTCTTAATAGTCAAAGGAGAGAAATAAATGCTTTAGGAATGTGATTCATCTCACCTATTTTAGACAATTATTTATCTAGGAGATGAATTGCACCCTGGACTACACTGAGTATACAGACTAGATCTTCATATACTATGTAGGCTGCTCCAAAAGTAATACTTTCTATTTATTTCCACGGAAACAACAACAGACACAAAAAGCACAATAGAGCAAATTCCCAGCTGCAAAACACTCTTTTTCAACATAGTCACCACCATTAGCTTCTTTTTCTTAACTTTTCCTTCAATGGGAAATTCATGTCTTCACTCCATGGACAGCCATTTTGCGTTTTGACTCTAGCTCATAGTGGTAACACCACATCTCATCACTGATAAAGATGTGATCCAGAAAGCTGTCACCTTCAGCCTCATATTGGTTCAATAGGATCTGACAAACTTGCAAACAGTGTTCTTTCTGTTCCTGTATGAGCATTCACGGGGCCCACTTGGAGACAACTTTGCAATATTCCAATGTTTCCACCATTTGTTTTCAACACATTGAAGCTGCTATTCATCTCTGTACACAGTTCCCTGGTCATAATCTGCCAATTCATGCAGATGACCTGAGTGAGATGCTCTTCATTTTGTGGTGTGACATTTGTACATGGCCATTCAGGACGTGGCTTGTCTTTCATATTGCTGTTGTCGCCGTTGAAACACACCACTCACCACCTCACTGTGCTGACATTCACTGTTTGTTCTCCATAAACGCTCAGCAAGCATCAATGGATGTCAATGGGTGCCATTTTTTCTGCATGGAGGAATTCAGTTCCACATCTTTACTTCATACACACTTCCATCTCAGATGTTATTTTGCCAGTCTGCCGCTCTACTCTCATTTGTTGCATGGCAACAAAATGTAATGGAATATTGGTAGGAAGGTTCATCCTCTACTTCCATAGCACCAACATTGCCTCTGACATGTAGATCAACATAATAATATTGGAGGCACGACTTTCGGAGCAGCCCTCTTGTAATGATTATGAATTTTTCTGTTTGAAAGAATAAACTTCATCAAATTAATCCTATCAATTAATCAATTAATCCTATCAAATTGTATCCATGTCGAAGTGATGAGGGCTGATATATGGTCAACTGTTCAGATTCTATAAGGCACAGTTTAGAAAGTTTCCTCTATAGTCTGAATTTCCTTTGAAGCTTGTAAGTTGACTTGTAGTCAACATTTTATACAAAACCAAATTAACCCCTCACAGTACATATTGTCTTCCAAGGATTTGAAAAAGAATAGTTCTCAAAAAAGCAAGTGTTTTAAAATGTTTGACATATCTATGTTCTGCTAAGAGTTTTAAAGAATATTGAATTAAAAGGATAATTTTCATTTTCAGTTTTTTTTTTGTAATGTTCAATGTTTCAATAGCTTTTCCAAAATATTCAAGAAATTTCAGAAAAATTCTATCTTATCTGTCAGTGAAATATCTTGCATTATTTGTAGAATCTATTGTCTGTCAAACACAGCTAATAAATAAATATGAATAAACTTAGCTAATAAATAAATCTGAAGTGTTTTTTTTTTTAAGCCCAGAAAAATACCATTGCTATAAAATTGAAATAACTTCAGATGCTAAATATAGGCATTTTTTCAGTACTTTTTTAATTGATTCTTTTTTTTTCAAAATAACCAGAACACTTAAAATATTGAGACATTATTGTTTTCTCCTTTTCCATAATAAATTAGAATACACCGTTCTTTATATAAAATACACAGTTTTCATCCACTAAAATAAAAGGAAAGAAAACAAAATAAAACAAAGACTTCAATGATTCCCACATCCCCATTAAAAACACTTTTACTCTTTTTTTATTTTTATTTTTATTTTTTGTTTGGGTAGAAAACCAGAGACAGAAGGCCTTGTGAGAACTTGGTATGCATTTCTGTTTTCTAATATAGCATGGCAGGAGAGAGCTGCAGAAGGAAAGCAAGCAGAAATAATAACCAGAAGCTATAGGAATAATGGAAACATGAACCTGTGGCATACAGGGAGACGACAATCTCAGCATTAACTCTTGACTTTATATTGCATTGTAAGGTACCTAGTCAGCTTTACTATCTCAGCCTTTTTCTTCTGTTGGTAGAGAATTTCAGGACTTCAGTGGTGTTGGATGAGAATCTCAGCATCCATTTTTAATTTCTTTATTTGTTCACTTTTTACATCTTTATTATGAAGTAAAATGATAAAATTGAAGTAAAATTGAACGCACATTTTTTGGACAGGAAAACTGAATTTGAAGATACACTTTTTTTAATTTATATCAAAATTTTCCAAGTTTTGTGATTGTAAAGTCTATCCTTGCATATATGCAATGACAATTGATATTGTTTTCATAGGTGTGAAGATTTGTTTACTGTCGATATGAGGGTAGCACCTTTATGAAATATGATTTAATCTCACAGCAGAATAACTCATAAATTTCAGTCTTATACATTAAATTTGGTCATCTTAACCCAGAGGCCAAGATGAGGTTATATATGTACATGAATATGTGTGAATATTCATGTTCTCTTGATATTGCAGAGGACAGCACAGCCAGAAGATGTACCAAACCTACTGTTTTCAGCACATGCTGACCTATGAATATTTATACAATATATCGGGATGAAAATGCTTTCAGACTAAAGTAAGATTAGTTTGGATTGGTAGTTTATTTACATGTTGATGGTTTATACATTTTTCATACCAATTTAAATTTCCTGCCAGTAAATTGCTGGCAAAGTTAAACTGGACAAGATTCTACACACTGAGTAACACTTAATCACACCAAAATCCCATTGATGGTAATTGGGATATTCAAATGAGTAATGCACAGTCAGGCTAAGAATCAGTCACTACGTTCTATCACTTTTAAATCCTTATAAATCCTATAAAAACTCATGATCAATAATTTTATGTCTAAGGCAATTCAAAATAAAAGATAATTATAATTTATTATGAAATTATTGCATGAACTGATTAGCTAGACAGATTTCTGTAGTAAATAGTTAACATAAATTTCTCATTCTTCATTATGTCTTTGGGGTCCACAAGCCCAAACTAAAACCACAGAGTTCAATAATGTACTCTGCTTGATCATAATGATATAAAGCATCCTATTAACTATTGCTAAGCTAATTTACAGGAAATGTTGGCAGCAGCCTTAGCCAAATATTCAGCGCCAAACAACTTGATTCTGAACTTATCACCGTTCTTGGTGATTTTCTTTTTACTTTACATAAATTAGAGGTCTGATAAAACAGAATATGCTCCAGTTTGATATTATATAGCATCATTAACAAGAACAAAAGGATATAATCTAGTTATTAATAAATTTGTAATGGAAATTAAACAAAAATTGTTATTCACTAAAGAAGCAAACTTCTAAAATAGATTCCCAATAAGAACTGAAAATAAGTAGTTCCAAGACAGTTCAACTGATTTATAAAGGTGTCCTGGCTTTGGCTGTGATAGAGCTATTTTTCTTCTTAGTAGCTAGTATTGTGCTACGTTTTAGATTTAGGATGAAAATATTGACGGTAACACACTGATTATTTAATTGTTGCTGAGCAGTTCTTACACTATTTTAAGGACTTTCAGATTCTTGTACTGCCCTGCAGTCGAGGGGTGAACAAGAAGTGGGGAAGGGACGCAGCTAGGACAGATGACTCAAACTCGCCAAAGGAGTATCACATATTATGGGGTGTCATACTCAGCAATAAAACTGGAGGAGATTATCTGGGTGGGCTGACATTGCTCGGGCATTTGCTGGGCATCTACCAGCTGGCTGTGAACAAATGCACTGCACACATTTTTTTAAAAATTATTTTCTGTTTGTTTTCTTTTTTTTTCCTATTAAACTATTCTTATCTCAACCAATAAATTCTAGTACTTTTGTCTTTTTTGTTTTTTAATTGCTTACAATATAAAACTGATTCCTGGCACAGTCAGGAATCTAATGGACTGGTGCTTTCTCAATTACCAAAGTTTTTGGAGAATTTGCATCAACTGGATACCAATCCTAACACACAGTCTATTTTGGAGAGTAAGAGATACAAATGAAATAGACATGGACAATTCCTTGTCAAGTGGCCTCAGCATCAGAGAACTGTTATGAGTGTATTTTATTTAGTATTATGAACATAATTGTGAAAAGGGAACCGGACTTGATAACCTAGAATGACCTTTTCATTCCTCCATCCATATTGTTATCCTCGTTTAATTCTTCTTCTCTTTCTTCTTTCTGCTAAAGACAAAGAAACCTAAATCATGTTATTGAAAGTTAGAGGGAAAAGGGAGGAGTAGCAGAGTATGCTGTGACCAGAATATCTCCATAGAGACTATTTTACTACATAGATAATTTAAGGTAGCTCCAGCAACTCAAGTCTTTCTTAAAATGGATGCATCTGTCAACGTGAGAAGCAACAAGCATGCCACTGGATACCTTCCAAATATGCAAAAGACTGTATTCTGTAATACATACTATATCTGCACTATGCTCTCCCATCTATGTCTTCTTTTGGTTCCTTCTCTTGATAAATTTTAGACATGGAGTTCCTTTTAGTACCTAAACTCACAACAAACAACTGATGTGTAATTTACATCTTTCAGTATTTTCATGGATTTATAGAACAGTTTGGGTTGGAAGGGACCTTTAAGATCATCAAATTCAACCTACATGCCGTGGATAGGGTTGTCACCCGCAAAACCAGGTTGCCCAGAGTCCCATCCAGCCTGGTCTTGAACACATCCAGGGATGGGGCATCCACAGCTTCTCTGGGTGGCCTGTACCAGTGCCTCACCACCCTCTGAGTAAAAAGTACCCTTGTAATATCTAATCTAAATCCACCCTATTTTAGTTTAAAAGTTACCCCTTGTCCTATCACCACAGGCCCTGATAAAGAGTCCCTCCTCATCTTTCCTTTAAGCGTTCTTTAAGTACTGAAAGGCTGCAATGAGGTCTCCCTGGAGCCTTCTCTTTTCCAGGCTAAACAAGCCTAGCTTCCACAACCTTTATTCACAGGAGAGGTGCTCCAGCCCTCTAGTTATCCTCATGGCCGTTCTCTGGACCCACTCCAAAAGGTCCACGTCCTTTTTATGTTGGGGGCTCCAAATCTGGATGCGGTAACACAAGTAGGGCCTTACAAGGGCAGAGCAGACCGGGACAATCACCTCCCTCTCCCTGCTGGCCACCCATCTTTTGATGCAGCCCAGGATACAGCTGGCTTTCTTGGTTGCAAGTGCACACTGCTGGCTCACGTCCAATTTTCCATTCACCAATATTTCCAAGTCTTTCCACTCAGAGACACTCTCAATACATTTATTCTCTAGTATGAATAGATACAGAGAGTTTTCCTGATCCATGTGCAGGACCTTGCACTTAGCCTTGTTGAACTTGATGATTTTCACATGGGCCCACTTCTCAAGCCTGCCCAAATCCCCCTGGATGTCCCTTCTATCACAGCAGTTCTACCACTCAGCTTGGTATCATCTGCAAACTTGCTTTGCTGAGGTGTACTTCATCCTAATGTCTATGTCATTAATAAGGATATTAAACAGTATCAGTCCCAATATAGACCCCTAAGGCACACCACTCATCACTGGTCTCTACCTGGACATTGAAACGTTGATTGCAGCTCTCTGAATGCATTCTTATCCACCAAACAGTCCATCCATCAGATCCACATCTCTCTATTTTGTACATCTAACCTATGAAGAAACCTGGATAGAAAATAAATAGTCCTTTTCATGGAGGATTTTGCTGCTATTCCAGTGTAGAGTACCCTGCTTCTTCAGCCACAGATATAAATTACTTAAGAACAATTTTTCCTATGTTTTGTATTCAGATAAAACTCTTATTTCAAACAGTATTTAATTATCAGCCAAGAGAATAAAATATATTTTGGGGTGCATTAAACAAAGCATAGCCAGCTGGTCAAAAGAGGTGACCGGTACTGGGACCAGTGCTGTTTAACATCTTTGTCAATGACATGGACAGTGGGATCGAATGCACCTTCAGCAAGTTTGCAGATGATGCCAAGCTGTGTGGTGCAGTCGACACACCAGAGGGAAGGGATGCCATCCAGAGGGACCTGGACAGGCTCGAGAGGTGGGCCCATGACAACCACATGAAGTTCAACAAAGCCAAGTGCAAGGTCCTGCACCTGGGTCAGAACAATCCCAAGCACACATGCAGGCTGGGCGGAGAATGTCTTGGGAGTAGCCCTAAGGAGAAGGATTTGGGGGTGTCTGTTTATGAGAAACTCAACATGAGCCGTCAGTGTGCGCTTGCAGCCTAGAAGGCCAACCGGATCCTGGGCTGCATCAAGAGAAGCGTGGCCAGCAGGTCGAGGGAGGTGATTCTGCCCCTCTACTCTGCTCTCGTGAGACCTCACCTGGAGTATTGTGTCCAGTTCTGGGGCCCCCAACACAAGAAGGATGTGGAACAGTTGGAGTGGGTCCAGAGGAGGGCCACGAAGATGATCAGAGGGCTGGAGCACCTCCCCTACGAGGACAGGCTGAAAGAGTTAGGACTTTTCAGCCTGGAGAAGAGAAGGCTACTGGGGGACCTGATAGCAGCCTTCCAGTACCCGAAGGGGGCCTACAGGAAAGCTGGGGAAGGACTTTTTACAAGATTAGGTAATGACAGGACAAGGGGTAATGGTTATAAACTGAAAGAGGGAAGATTTAGACTAGATAGAAGGAGGAAATGCTTCCCTGTGAGGGTGGTGCGACACTGGAACAGGTTGCCCAGAGAAGTTGTGGATGCCCCCTCCCTGGAAGTATTCAAAGCCAGGCTGGATGGGCCTTTGGGCAACCTGGTCTAGTGAGCAGTTTCCTTGCCCACGGCAAGGGGGTTGGAACAAGATGATCTCTAATGTCCCTTCCAACCTGAACCATTCTATGATTCTATGATTTTCCTGTTATACTTTAGAACTAGTAAGGCCTCATATTGTGTGTTGTTTGAAGCTCTACAATATAAAAAAAGTTAAATTTGAATGTATTCAGAGTGCAAAAAAGCTGGTAAAAAGGCTGGAAGGCATGTCTTATGGGAAGGAGCTGAGGATGTTTGGGCTGTCCAGTCTGGAGAAGAGAAGGCCCAGAGGTGACCTCATTGCTTTCTGCAACTTCCTGAGGAGGGGAAGCGGAGAGGGAGGTAGGTGTTGGTCTCTTCTGGTAACCAATGAAAGCATCCATAGGAATGGGACAAAGCTGCATTTAGTGAGGTTTCTGATGCCTCATACCTGTCAGGGTTCAAGAGGCATTTGAAGTGGTGAAGTTATCACCGAAGCGGTCAGGCAGTTGAGCTTGATCATCTTTTTAGGCCTCTTCGAACTGAATTTTCTATTCTATTCTATTCTATTCTATTCTATTCTATTCTATTCTATTCTACTTATAAAAGTTTTTCATGTGTAAATGATATGGACTAGTACAGTATTATAGAAAATTAGTCAAAGGAATCAAAGAAACTTCCTGAATAAAACTGAAAAGCACATACACTTTTGAAAAAAGTCTGAAAAGAGAATTCTAGTAAGCATTCAGAATTATTAATTTCCTAATAATATTTTTTCATTGTGAAATAGTACTGCTGCAGTTTCCCTAGCTGATTCTAATTAAGAATATTAATGTCAGTTGGGTTTAAAAATAATTATTGTAGATGTAAGTTACACCTCCATACATTGGGAGCTATGTTGTTAAAGTCAATGAGATTCAATTGTCAGGAAGCTTTCAGGAACATAAGCAGACACAAAGCTTAAAATGAGTAAATCTTTTATGTTGAGGAATAGTAAGAAAAAATAAGTCATCTCAGTAACAAATAAAAGTGAACTGAATTTTTTATTTTTGCAGTTTTAGATCTAATACATACATTGATAGTGGAGGCTGCCCTAAATCTATCATAATTCTATTATTTAATTGCTTCAGGTAAAATGTAGGTAATCGAGTTGTTTCTTGCAGCTGGTTTGCTGCTTAGATGAACTATTTCTTTCTTGTATAATCATGTATCAGTCAAATAAAACTGAGGTGTATGCCTGATTTAAATGTTGTCATCACAGCATATGGTATCCTAACCAAAGGTTTATAAGACTGATGTTTTTATCCTGTATCTCAATGTAAAACAACTGTGAGACAAATATAATCTACATGGGCATAAATACTCTCTTTCTCACACATGCACACATACAAAAACACCTGAAGTCCAGGCATTTTATAAAACATCAGAAACTACATGTTATGCCACATATATTTCTTAGTATTTATGGCATTCTCAAATACCATGGTGACTAGGAACAATACAAACCCATGAGAAAATATCTAAATTATTTTTATTTTCATTTCTGAAATATATCTTCTTTGTACTCTTTATTTTAGCACCTATAGTATATTGGTCAGAAATTTCCACTGTGATCTTCAATTTTTTTTTTTTGTTTGAGTAATTGCTTAGAGTTAATTTACAATCTAGTAATACGTGTAAGCATTTCAGATTGTTCCTTTCCATGTTCATTGCATCATATTTGTCATCAGAGAATTCCATCTGCCATTGCAATGTCCATTCACCTAAATAGCATTAATGGTGTTGGAGAACCAGTTACTTTTGAAGCAGTGTAAAATAAACTGTGAAGTAGCTGTCAAAAGCTATTTCACCTGCTTTACATTCAAGTGCTTGCTTTGCTTCACTCACTTCGCTACTGAGCAGAATCAATAACAGCATTCATGATGGGATACAGACATTCAGCTCATAAGCTTTCAAGATATTAGCTTTCTTTCACTTATGAAGAGTGGATGGGGAGCAAATGAAATAGTTGGCAAATGTGCTTTTCCTCCTTTTCCAATGACATTTCTCTTGTATTTATTGTAGTTTGTGCAGGTATTAAAGACATTTACTTTAAGGTAAATTTGCTAGATTTGACAGCTAGGCAAAAAATAAAAGAATAAAGTATAACTCTAAGAAAAGTATTTTTCCTACTTCTTATTTCCTACACTGCTGGTTTATAGGCACCAAATACTTGTCTAGAATGTGTGCTACGTTACATTTCAAAGGCAATGAACCTTACAGTGATTAGTAGCATTTGGGTTATGAGATTTTGACGGCATACATAGAAATAGTGGGAGTCTCTGTCTCATTAACAAAATGTCAGTTTGCTGTAAGAGACTGCTCCTATATCAGACCTTATTCTGTGTTCTTTCTGCCTCTCCATCTCCCCAGTTGTAACAAGTAGAAAATAAGAGGGACAATAGGTCTAGCTTTAATGCTGATTCTGCCTGGTATTAACTACAGTATGTAGTAGCTATGGTCCTGCACTAAGCAATGGCTTCTGATTATCTTTGTGAAGAGGAGTGGCTGTGGGTGAGGCTATCAGACCAGACTATTGTAAAAGGTACTCACCAAAAGTGGAGAATGGACAGAATTTCCAATTGATGAAGGTGTTTTAACCCATTAACCTCTGGATGATTTAAAGCATATGAACATTTACCATGAACTACATTCAATTGTCTACAGGCTAGTGAGATCAAGACTGTATAGATCTTTAATGCTATGTGGAATGCCTCAAATCTGAACACTTTAGAATTATGGATTCTTGTTTGTTTGTTTTATAAGGCTTTTTACTATCTTCACAGACTTTGGGTTGCTTATTAAAAGTACGTGTAGTTGTTCTGAGATGTTACCTTTTTTTTCTTTTTTTTTCTTTTTTTTTTCTTTTTCTGAAACTTAGGTTGTAACTGTCTAATGCAATGCTCCATTACATCCAGGAAAAATAGAAATATAGAACAAATATTAGACTATATTGAAAAAATGAAAGCTAAAAATAGAAATTGTTTTAAAAAGCTAGCAAAGTGGATTCAATTATAACTTTCTCCATCTCCTTTTCCCCTATATTATTTTCTTTGCTATTTCAAAATGGAAAATGGAGAAAGAGTAATTCAGATGAGGTCTCACAAATTCCTTTAAAATTGACATTAACATTTTTCAATCCCTAACCTTGAAATGAAACAGTTCTCCCACCCTAAACATGTCTTAAAATCTTCCTGGTATCATAGTAGGCAGTATTCTGCATTTATCTTTTTCATAGCTACATCTTGTCATTTAAGCCATCCTCCTCCTTCTCATTTATATTCAACATATATCAAGTAACATAAAATTCTGCCAAGTTCATGGGTCTTCACGGTTGTCAGGTGTGCTCTGCACATGTAGTCTCAGTTCTAATGCTAAAACTGCATCCCATTTGTGACACCATTGAGTTTCCTCAGGATGCTTTTAGTCTCTATGAAACGATAACTTATGAAATTGAAACCTCATCCTTGAACAGCTTGATTACTATCTATCCTCTGGCCTCATGTTGCTAACAGTCCCAGTGTGATCGCCTTTTTGATTGGTTCTCCACCTGTCTTACAATTCTTTCTTAAATCATGTGTTCTCTAGATCAGTTAACAGCATTCTTTGTGGCACACCTGAAACATCTGAGGAAGTTGGGGAAGAAAAAAACTGCTGCATACATTGTGTGAAACTACAGTAGACTTTTTTTCAGAAAAAGTATGCCATGACCTATTATTGGTAAACTCTTTTTGGATGACATTTTATTTTTCTTTTAATATTATGCTTAAGAGTTTTTACCTTTAAGGTATGATATAGTGTCATATATTTAGAGCATCACGGTTCTTTTATGACCTCTTGTGAAAGAATTACAAAATTTAACAAAAACTACAGCTTTGCAAGGAACTTGCTCTTCAGGTGTCCTGTAAGCTACAAAGTGAGGTGAGATTCCCTCTTGATTAACAGAAGACATAGATAAAGCATAGCTCCTTCTCATTACACGGTATGTAAATCTTGAAAACACGATCCTTAGTGTTGTTGTCTTTAAGTGAAAGATCAAAATAGTTCAAGTGATGGAATAGATATAGGGAGGTCTATCTGCCTTTGTAGTCACAATGAAATTGACAACGTACAGTACACACCCAAAGATTTGCCAAGATAGCCTAATATTCCTAGAAACTACACTCTGTCTTTTAAGAAAAAATCTTTAATGTAATATTTTACGTTCAGCACTGAATGCAGGTTTGCTCAGAAACATTTGCTCTCTCGTTTTTCAATGCAGTCCAGTTCTAAAAAAGAAAGGACCTGAAGATTTTCCAATTTTGTAATGCAATTATTTTGTGATAAAGTAAGAACATATCAGCTACATCGCTGCTAGAGCCGGACATGAAGCTTTATTTAAAAGAAAAAGAAAGAACCATGACCTTTATAGATGAAAAGATTTTCCATTAGTCAAGTATAATATACTACTATCTGTCAGAAGTTTATCTGAGACATTCAGCAATACTTCAGAAAGAATGACCAATATTAAAGTTCCCAATAAAAGACTAAACACTCCATAGAAAGTTTACAACTCTTCAACTTCAACATAAAACTCAACTAAAGAAAGGGTAAGATAAATCACTGAAAACAACAGCTGAAGAGAGAATGAACTAAAATTTAGGAAATTCTTATTTTGATGCTACCACATATCTGCTATGCTTCTTTAGGAAAAATGTTTCAACTCATTTTTTCTGCTTAAACTCTCTGTAACTCCATGACCTTGGCATCAGTCATGGCCTCTCTTAAAAACAAACAGGCAAAACTAAAAAAACTCACATGAACAGTTGCATGTTTTCCAATTTTTTTTTTCAGAGATATTCATAAAAAAGTACTCAGTATAACTGAAATAAAATATCTATTCATATTGCAATCTGGTACAGTGGTAGTGAGTGTTTTCATTTTTCAACCTGTTCAGCCAAAGAGAACTGCCTAATTGAACTGAATTTCATTCAGACTTGTGACTTGCCTGAACAAGGCCAAACATGCAATACTGAAATTAGGTCAGCTGTACAGTAGTAAATCATACAGAATTCCACAATAAAAGTGTTAAGAAAATAAACATTTTGGTAATGCAGAAGGCACAGTTCATGTTATTGCACTAGTTAATGTTAATGTGCTTTAATAACTCAAATGTCTCAGCATAAACTACATACTGTGTTAGAGCTACATCTGTAGGCTGGTGTCATTTGTGCTAACCTCAAATTTGCATTAAACAAGACTATAATGATAAAAGTATAGGCAATTGTCATCATTCCAGAAGTCTTTTTGATTTAGTGAGAAGTAAATTTATGATTAACTAGCATATTTGGTATCATTAAGAGAAATATTGAGGAGTAATTTACAGAAAATGTTACCTGTAATTAAGAAATTTTTTTCTATGCCATCCTTTTGTTAAAATTGAGAAGTATGACTGTGCTGTTTATCATACCACATATTATGCTTATGTTCCTAAGAATTCTAGCATCTTGAAGGATTCTATATCTTCTACAAATAGAGAACATCACGGAATTGCAACCATCTTCTGTACAGATGTAAAGCAAATGATGATTTTATTGAGTAATACAGAATTGAGTATTTTGCTCAAGAATACTATTAAAAAATCCAAGGCTTGAGCCATTAAAAACAGTTATGTGTACACAGATGGTGAGACTGTTTTCCCAAAAATTTTTGGTGAATTTATTTCTGATTTATACCAGGAGAGATTCAAAGAATTAAAAGGAGAATCTAATTTTCAATCTTTTCTGACACCTCCACCCATTGGGACAGAATTTAATTGCCTGAACAGAAGAAAGGACACTGTCATACCTTGCAAGAGAGGAAAGTAAGAGCTCAGTATATCTTTTTATTTCCTTCCACAACTGCTAGAAATGTCCACTGGGATATGGAGTTAAGAACAGTGGCAAATACAGACAGACATTGTGGATGTGCCTGTGATCAGTAACCAGGCCATCATTAACTAAAAATGTTTTTGCTTCTATAACATAATAGCAAAAATGTATATTCAAGGCCTTTCTCATCAATGAACTGAGAGGCTAAATTATGTTGTCAAAGCCATTGCACTGCCACAGTGTCTCATGCTATCTGATTTACTTAATCTCACTCACGTTAGACTTGCAGAAATCATGATTTTAAGTGGTTTGTTAGGAAATAAACTCTTCTGAGCACAAATGCCACTGGTATAGTTTGGTTTCTTTTTTTTCCATTTTTACCTGAAAGGTTTGTATTCTGAGCCAGAATTCCTTATATGCAATATTCTTAACAGAAAGTACATTAATGGAGATATCACCAGGTCATGTTTGGGTTCTATCTGCTTCATAGTCTACAAAGACCAGAAAGTTTATGCACAATATGAAGTTAAGGTGCACAGATACATTTATAGTGCATTTCCATTCTAGTATGCAGGAGGCTTTTTTTTTTTTNCTCTGCAAACTGAACACAAAAAGAAAACAAAGGAACACTTTGACACTGCAGAGTGGAGCTTGTTGCTACAGATAATTATGGATAAGAGTATGATGTATTCAAAAATGAACTGCACATTTAAATGGTGAATGAATTTTGATACAAGAATGTAGACAAAGTCTTTAGGTCAAGAAAGTATTTAGTTGCTGATTCCCAGGAACTGTGAGAGTATAGCAAAAGGAGGGTTGTCCTGTGCTCACCTTTTTCTTAAATCCTTTCTTAAGCCTCTGTAATAGATCACTTAGTCCAGACAGCATTTCTGATGAAGTTTTCATCCTTCTGGTGCAAGTACATCTTGTGTCCGGACTTTCTTGGTCACCTCTCTCTTTCTCACACATTTATTGCTTTTGGAATCTTGATGACAGACACTGCGTTTTTTGACTTCAAAGAAGACATTGGCAAGATGTAAATATATAATGGGCATTTATTACTTTGAGAACCTTGAAGATGAAAGACTACGTTATTTTGATTAGAATAATGTAGATCCTCAGTGACGTTACTATTCAATTTATAATTCCTTTTCCTGTATTTTTAACTATGTTAACTTCAAAACAGACAAGGCAAGAGAAAGGACAAACATTTTCAAAATATCCAGATAAAGGTAAAATATCTCACTTGTATTGTAGCATTTAGTTAATGAAATTTTTTAACAAGAGTAGAGAAACATATCCATTAAATAAGGCACTAACTCTATAAAGCAATTTCTGTGCTGAGGAAAAATAATCTGAAGTGCTTTTTTTATTCATATAAAATGCAGTACATTTAACTTTTATGTGTGATAAGATTGATATATAAACCATATCCTGAATCAAATTATTGCACAAGAAACCTACAATGCATAATAAATGAAAAAGCTTATTGATTCATACTCTGTAGCAACAATATCATCATCAGCTTTAGTTAAAGATTTGAAATGAGATTTTTGATTCTTGATAATATCGCAGGTAAGTACAATAATCTTCCTATAATTTCCAAACATTTAGTAGGGGCAAAAAAGACAGCAGGTTAAAGTCTAAAAATTTAAAGAATGTGTGTCAAATTGTCAGATTAAATATTTGTTGAATCAAAAAAAATCAAACAGCCATACCATTTAGGAATTCAGTTCCTTGTGACTTCATGTTTATTCTCTGGTCATCCTTGGAAGTATCCAGCACATGAAATATGATACTTCTACTTTTGACTAAATAGAAATCCAAAAGTTAAAGGCAAAGACATGAAGTACCTTTGAAAACTTGGATTGAGGGTTTCTCTGAATAAGTAAAGACCGTTTTCATTGGAATTGCTACTTATTTTGGAAACAGACTGTCTGTCTGTAGTTAATTAAAACCAGAACAGAATTTGATTACACACTGATTTTGTCATATAGAAATCATATACAAATCTTCCACTGTTTTCAACAGAATTTTTTCTTATAACTTCAACTGTAGGTTTTTGCCTTCAAGAAATTGCAAATAATGGAGAAACTCCAATAGAGAAGTTCTTTTTCCCTTCCACAAGGCATGCAACAGTTTATTTAATGAAAATATGCCATAACTCTGCCAGGGTTCCCTCAGCTATGTTTCTTTGGCTATTGATTACATGACTACCAGTATCATCCTCGTCCAACCCAAAGCTTTAAAAGCCGAGACAGGAGATGAATACTGATGAACAGTAGGGAGACAGAAAGCAGAGCTACTCAAAAAGCAGATTCAGCAGTCAAGCTGAGGAGCTGGAGTCATGTCATGTTTTTCATATTGCTGCAGGAGATTCCTAACCTCCACCTCTCCTCCCTAACACACACATTTCCCTGGTGTTTTTTGGAGACAGATGCAGCACTCTACTACGGAGCATCTTTACATGTCTGGTTGCTCTGAATGAATTGGAGCAAAATATTATTACTATTGAGTGGATTTTGATAAAAAGTATGTAGGTATCAATGAAATTTCCTAAGGAAGCTGTTCTTGAGTAGGGGCCTTAAGGTTGATGAAATGACACTTGGCTTCTCTTCACAGCTTTGCCACTGACCTGTTTTATGACCCTGTTTAGCACCTCCTTTCCTCTCCTCCCACCCAGATCAGAAATACTTGTCTTGAATTTCGCAGTTTAGCACATTATTCTATTCTCTGATCAGTCATTTAAATGCATTAATAAAATCATGCTGAAAATAGCTTCAGTATATGTCTTCATCTCATCAGAGAGAGAAAGCCCCAATCACTAGAGAAGAGCTGACAAGACTTGCCATCTTTTTTTTTATTTTTATTTTTGAGTACCACTGTGTTCTATAGCAGATACTGATAATTTAATAGCATGTCTTTCATATTGAAATCCATCATGTATTTCCTAGTTCTACAGATTTTAGACTAAAATAAATCACTTAAGTATGATATCAAGTTCTATATTGCACAGAGGATGAAATTAAGGGGCTACCTGCCTCCCCTCCCCTCCCCTC